>JAAIIK010000114.1:1544224-1559379 GCA_014706435.1 Silurus glanis
TGTGTGTGTGTGTGTGTGTGTGTGTGTGTGTGTGTGTGTGTGTGTTTTTTGGGGGGGGATTATCACCCTGTTTAATTCTATATTTTCACTTCCTGTTTCCCGTCTCTCCAGAGGCGGAGCCAATTTATGGCTGTTTTGCTGCATTTTGCAGAGGTCTTCAGGGCGATTGATTACATTTGCCTCAGGGAAAATACTGACGGCTCTGAAATGACCTTGATTGACCGATGCGCTCTCTCCTTCTCTCTCTCTCCCTCTCTCTCTCTCTCACACACACACACAGTAATTTCGGGCCTGTCTGATTTTCAGGGCTGTTGGGGAACATATGCCCAGTAATGGGTTTCGTTTGATTGGCAGGAGAGTATTTAAAGTCCCGCGACCGGAATTTTAATCACCCTGTGTCGGATAAACATAAAGAAATGCGCACTGGCCATCACTCAGAGGCCACTAGTGTGCACTTCTAATGTTGAGGAGGAGTCCAGGACAATCTCCATAAACTAAATCTGTCATTTATCATTGCTGACATTTTCTCTTTACTTCCCATTTTACAGTTGTGTATGTGAACTATGTAGTACACTAAACCAGAAGACACATTTATTACGTCACACATTTATTCATGGCTCTGTCCTAAATTCAGTCTCAGTTCCTGTTCGTACAGGAGAGTTTGCCTTTTTATGGCTGTGTCCTAAATTCAACTGTAGTTTGTGCCTCTTAATGCGTCAGCTGTTTATTTTTAAGGTTCCATCCTAAACACCTACGTTTATGACATTTATGACAGGATATTGTGCTCTCAGAATCTAGGCCAATTCAAGGCTCTGTCCCAAATCCTAGTTAGTGGTCTGACAAGAGCATGAGGCAATATACGGCTCAGTCCTGAATGCCAGAATTCTTGCCTCGTCCATTTTCTTATTAAAACTGCTATCCATTTTACGAAATTATTTTCTTGACGAAATCGTTCTTCTCGGTCTTTCGGCCATTTTAAGGCTTCGTCCCAAACAATAGACCTCTTGCCTAATTAGTTTCCTGACTAGATTGTTTTTTTTTCTCTGTCTTCCAGTAAGTTTATGGCTCCGTCCCAAACAGTAAACCCCTTGCCTGGTTATTTTCCTCACTAGATTGTTTTTCTCTTTCTTTCAGCCATTTAACTGCTCCATCCCAAACCGTCAAATGCCCACCTAGTTTCTTGACTAAATTGTTATTGTCTTTCAGGCATTTTATGGATCTGTCCCAAACCATAGAATGCTTGCGTAGTTAGTTTCCTGACTAGATTGTTCTTCTCTGACATTTAGCCAGTTCATGGCTCCATCCCAACAGTAGAACTCTTAGCTAACTATTATCTTTCTGGCATTTTCTGGTTCTGTCCTTAACTTCAGAACTTTTGCTTAGATAGTTTCTTGACTCAATTGTTGTTCTGTCTTTCGGAAATTGTAAGACTCTCTCCTAAAAAAGTAGACCTCTTACCTAGTTAGACTCTTGATTAGATTGTTTTTCTCTCTATTTTAGCATTTTTAATTCTTTGTCCCAAACAGAATACCTCTTGCTTAATTATTTTCTAGACTGAATTGTTCTTCTTTGTCTTTCAGCCATTTTTTGGCTCCGTCCCAATCTGCAGAACGCTTGCCCGGTTAGTTTCTCGACTGACTTGTTATTCTCTGTCTTTCAGGCATTTTAAGGCTCTGTCCCAAACAGTAGATTTACTGCCTACTTAGTTTCTTGACTAGATTGTTGTTCTCTGTCTTTCAGCCATTTTATCGCGCCGTTCTAAACCGTAGAACACTTGCCTGGTTAGTTTTCTGACTAGATTTTTCTTATCTTTCTTTCAGCCATTTTAAGGCTCTGTTTTAAACTCTGGACCTCTTGCCTAATTAGTTTCCTGACCAGATTGTTCTTCTGTCGTTCAGCCGGTTCTTGGCTCCGTTCCAAACAGTTGACCTCTTGCCTAGTTATTTTCCTCACTAAATTGTTTCTTAAAGGCATTTTATGGCTCTGTCCTAAACAGTAAATATCTTGCCATGCGTGTTTTCTGAATGGTTCTTCTGTTGTAAGTCTTGGGTTAGGGTTAGAACTAGTCATAAATAAAAGATAATTGGACCTTGTAGAAGCCACCGATTAACTGATTAGCCAGCAACATATTTGCTAGCAAGTAAGAAAAACAAAGGCTTCAGTAATACTTATTAGTGTGAAAAACTAAGGACTAATCTGTTGAATGTTCGACTTGAGACACAGCCCAGAGCAAAGTTTAAGTCAGGGGAAAAGCGAGAGAATAAAAGAAGACAAAGAGAAGAAAACGGGAAAGGTGTGTGTTTGGCGGCAGGGAACAAAAAAGAAAAAGAAGAGCCACTAGAAGAGATTAGTGTTGACAGGAAATGAAAATGTCCTCTTTTGTTCCACTCGTTTGTTCTCTTCTCCATCGCCTGGTTTGTGGGAGAATGGACAGAAAAACAAAAGGTTGTATAATAGAGCGGTTAGAAAAAGTAAACGTAAAGTGGAAGTCAAAGAAATAAACTACGGTGGAAGTCCTGTCCGATGGCTCTCAATACCTGCTCCTCTTCATCACTTCCATCGTAAATGACTCTGGTGATTATTCTCTCGATTGATTCTGCAATACAATTGAGGATCTTTTTTTATTTATTTTTTTTTAATACAGCACATGGACCATAAAACAGATTTAAAAATGGCTAGAAATACAAATATTACTATACATTTTCTGCCGCTTTTATTATTAAACCTGTTTATCAAAAAAAAAAAAAAAAATCATAAAATCATTGCTCTTGTTTTTTGGGGGTCTTAGAAGTGAGATTAGCAAATAAAAAAAATAGAAAAAATTATGCTAAGGCTAATGTTAAGGCTTTTGTTTTGCCTAAATTTATTATATTATTTATAGATAATTTTTATATTATCTAAGAAATCTTGTCTGAAGGTCAGGGGTTTATGGCTACCAGTATCACCAAGCTGCCACTTTTGGGCCCCTTAAGCCTCTGTGCTCCAGGGGCGCTGTATCATGGCTGACCCTGTGCTCTGACCCCATCTGACAAAGTAAAAAGCACCTTTTAAAAAATCATTAAATTTTCATCTTTTGGCCAACATTTAATCGCACAACACTCCTGTCCATTCTTTTGCTTCAGTTATATTCAATGAGAATGTGGTAATCCACATGTGCTCCCTGCAGAATTTCCACTGGTATTCCTCAAGGCTCAGTACTCAGCCCTGTTCTGTTTGTTTTATGTCAAAAAACATACTGTCCACATAACTGGATCATAGGATAGCAAAGATTGGGACCCACCATACACCTGATCTTAAGATAAAATAGTCCCCTTGCACAGCAATACAGCTCTCCCAGCGTTTCTGGAATTTACGAAACGTGTCCTGGAAGTCTTCTTTTTGAAGCGTCAAGCACCTTCTGCGATATCTAGCCGGATCTCCTCAATGGTGTCATAACGGCGATGCAAAACGCCACTAATGTCAAAAAAGTCGATGAGGATGAATTTGATCGAGCCACGGACCTGCCTCACTTTTTTCTGTCATGAAGACGATGGGCTCCTCCACTTTGAAGACCGTTGCTTTGTCCATGATGAAATCGAATACGTGGTAATGCAAGTGGTCGGAATAGCACCAGCTCCCGATGTACGATGTCTTTTGGCACACTGACTTATGAAGGTCGGTGCCCCCGCTGACTGGGTGCGGGCAGCCTTGTCCTGCCATCTGTTGGCATGTTACAAAATTATTCTTTTTTATACCACCTCATCGGTCATGTCAAATGTACACTGTACACACAAAAGGAGGTTGGAAGTCTAGAGGATTAAAGAGGTGCTGTATGACTTGCTACTATGAGCAGGTACCAGGTTGGCATTGTGGGTAAAGTAGGAAGCCTTTTAACCCAAATGAAAAGACGTGCATACAAGGTCGTCGGTGCTGAAATATCCAGCACTAGCGTTGTTATTGTTGGCGAATAGAAAAGACACGCGAAAGCCATCAAGTCTTTTTCCAAGGTCCTGGATGAACAAACAAGTTTTACAACTGGCTCATTGAATGACGTTACGTCTGTCATGTTGATTGGATTCTTTTCAACGTTCTACAAGTGTTCTAATATACCAATGCAGCATTTTATCAGTATCCAGTCTTTATAATAAAAAAAAAATAAAAAATATATATATACATATCGTAAAATGGTAAAAAACCCTGGCTAGGTTTAGTTAGTATTACTTCACTGGGCACTGGAATGGCACCTACTTCATTAAGCATTACACTCATACCCAGCTGTGAAATTTAATTAGGCAAACATAGGAATGATTAGAGCTCGGGAATACTGGGTTGTTAACACGTACCAGGATTTATTATTTAGCATGGCTCACAAAGCTCATGACGTCATCACTGGCATAATGGCCAGGCGAATGTGACGGTGAAAAATTGTTCACAACCTGGTGCTTTTTTAACAAAGCCTGTCCAAGTAAAACAACCTTAAAATGTGTCTCCTGAAATAGAAATATAAAGTTACTACAGCAATTTTGTCTAGCAATTTGGGTATTATCTAGACATGCGGCAAATACGTTCTGGCTGTTTGAAAAGTCAACCATAATTATGCACTTTTACAAAACTCGAGCGATATTTTCAGAGCACATCACCTGAAGAAAGAGAAAAGATTCTCTACCGAAATATTTCCAGTTTTAAAATCATGTCAGTAATGGAAGAAAATAAAAAAAGACTCCAAACAAATAAAAATCTCTTTTTTTTTTCTTTTTTTTTTTTTTTTGGCTAATGACTCTAGCAAGGAATTTACAAGGAAAATTAAACTATTGATAAATACAGACTAAATAGTGGCTAAGAAATTCTATCAGGTTAGCTTGTGTTGGCTAATTATCAAGGTAAAATATTATAAACATGACCTGAATATTATGAAGATATGAAAAATCTTGTCAGGTTAGCTTGTCTTAGCTAGTTAGCTCACATTAGATTGTTTTTTGCTGGTACGCTCACATTAGCGAGGAAAAATATGACAAATATTTTCTGATAAATCCTGTCAGGTTTTTGCTAATTAGTCTACATAGGTAACAAAGACAATAATACTAAAACACATAAATATGACCTAAAAATTTGTAATTAAGGATTAACTGGATCACATTAGCAAGGAAAATGAAAATATGTCTAGCTTGTCTTAGCTAGGTAGATCACATTGTCAAGTAAGCTTAAATTATCATTAAAATCTATAAATATGACTTAAAAGTTTGAGAAAAGCCTCTCAGGTTAGCTTATTTTGGCTAGTTAGCTTGCATTAGCCAATGAAAAATAAATCTAAAATGACTTAAATATTATTTGATAAATCGTGTCAGATTAGCTTGTGTTATCTAGTTAGCTCACGTTAGCAAGGAAAATGAAAGTAATTAAAAATACGACAGATATATTTTTATTTTGTTTTCAACTAGCTAACACAAGCTAGCCTGTCAGAAAAATTACCAGATACTATTTAGATCATATTTATGTTTTAATATTCCTTGCGGTGGGAAGTGGTAGCTAAATGGTTATGCTTAGGGTTGCTGATAAGAAAGTCTACTTCAAGCTTCAGCGCTGCAAAGTTGCCACTGTTGGGCCCTTGAGCAAGGCCCTTGACCCTCTCTGCTCTAAGGGTGCAGTATCATGCCTTCTATCTCACCTCTACTTCTTCTTTCCTTCTAACAAATGCTAAGCTGGCAGGATTTTATTAGATATCCTTTCTAACTAAATTTCTACACGTTAACTTGTATTGTCCAGCTAGTTCACGTTAGCAGGTATTTTGATTATAATTATTTATTGTTACATTGCGAGATAACGCAGGGCAAAATGAAAGAGGTCCGTTTTCTCCGGAAGATATTCATATGCCTCAACCCCTCACACTGATGTAATCAGCACAGTGCATTTTCTGCCTAGATTAATTCATTTCTTGGAAATTCTTTCCATTACGCATCCCAAATGAACAACGCTCCAAACTGCTCGAATAGCCAGCTGCAGCTCTGCCTCCTCCACGGAAACGCTCATTCCACGAAATGACTTCCCTGCATCAAATAATGTCCTCTCGTCTAGGAAAGGAGCGGCACGGACACCAAGGTCACTGTGGCATGCTCTTAGTTTGCGTTCGCAGCCTTCGCAAAATTGCTTTTTCCTTGACATTTGGGAGCTTGTTTTTAATCTATTCCATCAGTCCGTCTTCTTGCATTCAGTCTTTCGAAGACCATCTTTAATATTTAGCGCCCCCTATTAACCTGGCTTATTAAATGTTCAAACTACTAGCTAACTAGCCAGCCGGCCAGCCAGCTAACTTCCTCTTCACCTTCTTTTTTTTATCTACAGTCCTTCTCAAAAGTGTTTGAACGGCAAGGCAAGTTATTTCGTTTTTGTTACAAGCTGAAGACATTTGAGTTTAAAGCCACAATGTGAAGGTGTAGCTCAGAACATGAGCTTCCTTTTCCAAATTTTAAATGTGCTAAATAACCTTTGGTGGCACTCCATGACCAATGGAAACACCTTCGTTCAACTGGTTTGGCCATTTCTTTGTAAATTTGCAGACAGAATTATTCTCCTGCTACCATCATGAGTTGCATCATCAAAAAAAAGATCAGTGTGTCTGTTCAAGAAGCAGCCATGCAAGCCCAAGTCATGAAGCTACTTCCATTTGAAATTGTTTGCTTTGGATCATGAGCAGATCCTGTCCTTCTCCACACCTTGGCCTTTTTGTGACTTTGGAAGCGTTTAATCTTGGTTGTAAAATTTCATCACGGACAGCAAGTTAGAACAAAGAGCAAACGTGAAACTCTGCGTGAAACTGAGCGAATTTGCTACAGAGACGTTTGACTCGACATACGTTAGACATGCGACGACGCTTCAATAAATCGTTTGAGCTGTTTTAATCAGCAAGATGAGAGATCAGGAAATCTTTTAACAAGTTCAACCCCCGAGAATGTTGACACCATTAGCAACTTGTGCACGATGACCGTCAGAGAACAATCCAAATGATCGCACTTCCGCACCTAATACACTAGTCCTGCAGACTTCAGCCTTCTTCCTCAGATGAAGATCCAGCTCAAAGGTCAACGTAGGTGATGTGACTGATTGTTTTAGGGTTGCATTTTTCTTCATATCTCTAAGGAATGTTCCTGGCATTGATGGTCCTGTCTAGTGTCTCATTCTTTGTTCTTTCTTTCTCTTGGCGTTACAAATTGGATATGCCCAATGATCGTGAAATGATTTCCTCTAACCTCGGCTTCAACATGGCTTCCTTCTTTTTTAATCCATGTACAGTTCTGTAGTCTTTATATGTTGGTATTAATTGTTAAACAATTATTCATCACTATAAAACAACGTGTGGGTTCAAACAAATGATGCCATATTCTGAGGTGTTTTAGATGCAAATATCAGGAAATCACAGTAAATAATTCGGATCGGTCATCTCATTTTTGTCATTTGACCTCAAACCCAAATAGCCTTGTTCCAATCATTTTGGAAGGTGCTGTATTTTCTCTCTCTCTCTCTCTTTCTTGCTCTCTTTGTTGATTTCTTGAACCGTCACCGTCTCTTTTGGTTGTCAAGTCATGTTATACTTTCCTTTCTTGAAAATTCGAAACAGTTTAGCCGCTGTGGACTTGCACGCAATCGCTCGCCTTCCAGGTTAGAACTGTCGATCAGCTATGAACCATTGAGTCATTGATATCGAACACGCCACCCCGATTTCTCTCTCCGTTCCCCTTCTCTCTTAACTCTACACCAGGAATTTATGACCCACATACGTCAAAACCTAATAGACAATTCATTCCTTCTTTTCCCGCCGTAGTGAAACGTGAACGCATAACACACGTCCGTCCGTCCATCCCCCCCCCCCCACCCAACCCCCTGAATCTAGACATAGCCCACTATAATGATCGCTGTCGACGGACTTCCTGTAATATCGCTAAACACATCAATCAGGCCAGTGGTTAGCACATTATCATTAGCACACTTGTTTGGCCGTCCTGAGGGAAATCAACAAAACTGTTGCACGTCGGAAAATGATAACGCGGTCTCAGATACAAGCGAATATAATATGATATAATTTAATAAAGCTTCTGTTGCTGACGGATTTAACTGCTAGGTGCTGAGTAAAGGTCAGTCTTCTGCCTCCTTTGGTTTCGTATCGCATTATATAATCGTCTGTAGCCTGATACTTGTTTGCTACCAATGTTAATCACGCCGGAGGTTAAAGGGCATCAAGGAGAACTCGGTTCCCAATTGAAATTGGTGCAAAGTAGGGGCTTGGTTTAAGCATTTCATCCGTGCATGAAAACGATGGCAAGTCAACGAGAAATCGGAGAAATCGTTCCTCTTTTATCCCCTCCACTTTTTTTGCTCAGGAGGATTCAGTGGTTCACCGGATTGAGGATTCCGTATCCGTGACAGCCGCTGTTAGACTTTGATTATATCCTTGTTGAGGAATTTGGAGCTGATGGACTATTTAAAGACGATCTGCTTGTTAAAATATCACCACTGTAAATGAGCAAGTATAATGTAACTTATGTAGCATGAAAATTGCTCCCCCTAGCAACACAGTCGGTGGAATGGTACATGGGCTGAAGAAGAAAAAGAAGACATTACCCTATAGTAATGCCCATCTGTTGAATGCCTAAATGTAAATGTTGCCATCTGTAGCCAAATATCAGTCCCCCTTTTATATAATTTCTGAATTTGCGTTTAAAAGCTGGCGGGAAACTGTGCCGGGAAATTGGCGTTCGTTCCATGTGTTTGCACAGCTGTATAGGACGGACAGTGATAAATCCCCATACGTTCACTGCTACATTCATTTACATAAAGGAATTGCCCTCTGTGTGGTAAACACAGCCTTCCATTCCAGGATTCCGCCAGTGGGGGTTGTATAGTGAATTTGGCAACAAAATCAATTCAAGCTACTCATCATTTTCGCTAAATAGGTTCCTGAGGTTTCTTGTCTTTTTAACCTTTGATTTTCTTGTGCATTAATCCACTTTTGTGTGCCATTCTAATGGGTTCTGATGATTCAGTATTCCGTATCATGGTATATTCTGCTGATCCTGCAATCCTCGACTCAGCATGCGACCTGGACAGCGCGTTTTTAACGATCTGAGATCAGCTCATCAAGCACCTGCTCTTCTAATGAAGCTTAATTTACTACCATGAACGTGCTGTGCACTAGTCATCATCATCATCATCATCATCATCATCGATAACATCGTCATCCCGTATATTGGACCTTTCTAAATCCCCCAATTTTTTTATTTAATTTTTTTTCCCGGAATCACCACCACAACGGAGGAAAAAATTGCAAAGGTTGGATGTGAGAGACAGAAATGAACATATTCAGGTGGAACGAGCGAAAGATTTTTTACTTTTCTTAGCTAACTCGCTCGCACAGTCGGCGAGGGAATAAATGAGAGTCGGAAATGGGCCAAAGTGTTCAGGAGGAAAAAAAAACAAAAAAAACAAAAAAGAAAAGAGACTGCTGAAGCCCTGATTTTTACATATTAGGACAAAAATAAATGTGGCAGAAGGAATTCCTGCGGTTTATAGAATAGTTATGGGGCAAAGAAAGTTCCATCTGTTACAGTTTAGATCATTAGGCGTTTTAATGAACTGCTGGAAACCGTGCGATACAAAATAAGTCACTAAATCTGCGAGTATTAAGCAATCTGTTAGCGGCGAGTAAACGTGGTTAAGTCGGGAAAAAAAAAAGGTAAGAAATTAAAAATCCGTGCGCGTTAACGGCATCACAAAATGGGTCGTCGGGGCGGAAAAAATTCATTCCTTGCTTAAATAGCTTCGGTTTACGCGCAACTAATTTGTTATCGCTTGTAAAGCACAGCGTGGGCGAAATCCTCGAATCCGATTGGTCGGAAGGTGCGCATTATTTGTTCCCAGATCGGTCCCTGTAGTAGCTATGACATTTTGATTAGGTTAATGTCCTGATAAAATACAGTTTCTCCCAGTGACTCTTCGACACAGCAACACACATAAGGCTCGTCTTAGTGTTGCACTCTTTTTAACTACAATGCTCCTCCCTCTATCTTTCTGTTCCTGATGAAAAGGTGGCAAAGTGAAGTGAGTCAGCAACTCTTTGCTAGTTCCGCTAGTTTAGTTTGCATCTGATCACCATCACTGTACCCCTCAACATTGTTTATCTGTAATAAATGGACATTCGGTGCAACCCAGATGAGGATGAGGTTCCCTCTTGAGTCTGGTTCCTCTCAAGGTTTCTTCCTTATGCCATCTCAGGCAGGAGTTTTTCCTTGCTGCAGTCGCCACTGGCTTTCTCTTCAGGGACAAACTTACACTTATAAAGAACATCTTATTTATTCTTTATCACCACATTATCTGTGTAAAGCTGCTTCAATTCAATTAAATGTTTGTGGACACCTCACCATAAATTGGTATGTACCTTTTCGAAACCAGTCCCAATTTGCTGGTTATAACCATCACTCTTCTGGGAACCACAAGGGTGTTAGTAGGTACTGATGTAGTTGAGGGTGAAGACCTGGGGTACAGTCAGGGTTCCAATTCATCCCAATGGTGTTTAATTGGTTTGAGGTCAGAGCTCTATAAGAGGGGGTTTTTAAATTCTCCCACGTCCAAAAGCTTATTGTGTGGCTCCAACACTGTGGAGGTAAAAGAAAACATGGCTGGAGAAAAGTCAGGTCTAGAGGGTACTTTTTTCCAAATAATGTAGCTCCTAACAATGACATGTTCCTTCAAAGACTCCAAAGCAATTTGCGATTGAGGTGGTATCTCAGTGGTTAAGATGTTGGCCTTCTGACCAGAAGATCCTGAGTTCAAATCCAGCACCACTGAGCTGCCACTGCCAGGCCCTTGAGCATCCCTCAACTGCTCAGTTGTAAAACCGAGATAAGTCACTCAGGAAAAGAGTGGCATAAAAATACCATAAAAGTTACACAGCGGATGTTATTCATGTGTTATTTTTTTTCTTTTCTTGGGAATCATCAATGCATTACATTTATGTATGGAGCCTCGGGTGTCTGCGCGTTATAGCAGAAGCGATACGTCGTCTCGCCGACGTTCCACACCGTTAACTCTGAAACGTTAAAAAGCAAGTCATGCTGTTCATCTCCCACTTCAATTTAGGCCTAAACACCATTTAATTAGACTCCGTTTGCTGATTTCAAAGTCCAATAACTTGGCTCTGGTAAAAAAAAAAAAAAAAAAAAAAAGCTCGTCACGTGGAGGTTCTGCTTTGCTTCGGTTGCATTTATTAGACAGATAATTAAGGCTCTCGTCTGTTATTGTACTGGAAATAAATGATCGGATCATTACTTATTCATTCTGAAATTCATTTCAAGGTGGCACGTCCAAACCCCCCTGCTGTTTGTGCGGTCACGATGCCCCACACAGCTGTCTAATATCTCTACTAGCTTTCCATCTTAACCTCGGAGCTGGATTGAGCCCAGCGTGGGGCCTCAGCGGCTGTGTCTTTTAACGATCGGTTGAAAAAAAAAAAAAAAGAAAATGTTCTGATTTGCCAGCAGACTCCCACAGTGGCAGCGCAATGAGATCGGTTCCTGCAGCACCTGGAGCATCCCGGATCAAGTCGGCATGCTCCATTTAGCGACGATTAACACGCTGCGGAGGAACTGTATATCTGTGGGTCGCACAAGCGCAACGTTCTTAATGCGATAACCGGCAAAATACGACATTTAAGAGAAACGAGCGATGCGGTTTGGATTTGATTAAACACACCTTAAAGAGTTTTCTAAAGGTCAAACCTTACAAACTGAAACCTTCAAGAATCGTGTGCATGATTTAAAGGCGCTGGTATCTTCACTACCTGCCTTTCAGTGAGATTTCGGCGAACAAAACGTCCTTAAATATAGACTTTTTTTTATTTTATTATTTTTTTTTTTTTTCATTGTGATTCAGTGGAGTTTTAAAGCATACATTGATGCTCCTACTGGCAGCACATTTTGTGCCATCTAGACAAAAATACGACCGATGAGATGTGGGTTTTTAATGATTTAATTATAGATGATCATATAATCGGACATAAAGGACACATTATGGAAAAGTCTGTTACAGGATTCAGATGGGGATGTTATTGGGTTCATCATATAAATGATAAAAATAATACCAAAAAAAAATAAAAATAAAAAAAAAATTATATATATATATATATATATGAGGAAAAAAAACCCCTACTGAAATCACTTTGTTGAAATCTAGTGCCATGACCCAGATTGCTACAAGGGGACGTGGTGACATTTTCACATTATTTATTTTATTTTGAAATTATTCAAATAGGATGGATTCAAACAGATGTTTTAATCCAGGATTAATCACATGTACAGAAATTCAGAATGTAATAATTATAATCATTTTTTTAATTTATATGAAGTTTTTTTTTTTTTTTCTGCCATTTTATTATACACTGTAATTATCATTTTTTAAATTTATTTATATGAAAAGTTTTTTTTTTTTTTTGGTTTGTTTGTTTGGTTTTTTTTTTGCCATTTTATTATACACTGTAATTCCTGTTGACCAAACAAAAACAATTTTAAAACCAATTAAAAATTTTGTTGAATAAAACCTAAAATATGTCATTTAGATAAAAAAAAAATCAGACTTTTGTTTGAAACGTGTCTTGGTTTGATGATCTTAGACCGACCGAAATCTACAGTACATACGTTGCCTGTAAAAAAAAACAAAAAAAAACATTTAGTCTTTAAAAAATTATATTATATTTATGACTTATAATTACACAATTTTCTACCTCATGTTTCAGTCTAGGTGTGTTTGCTCTTAAATTTTGTAGAGGCTCAACACAAATTTGGAGAATTCGCCAAAAAACGATTGGCGCCCCCCCCCACTATAATTTACGATCGTTTTTGCCGAAAACACTGCAAGGTCTGAAAAACGTTTACGTCCCTGTACTGCGCGTGAGCGAAAAGTAAGACGCTTGGACGCTTGGTTATTTCCGCCTGGCATTTGTTTGCTTTTCCGGCTCTCGTTGAGGAAAAGTCACATGACTGAATATATTTCGCAAGCCTCCGTTTTCACAGTTCAGACTGCGATGCCAAAACGGCGTTTTTGTAGACGGATGTAGACGGATGGACAAAACGGAGAGAGAAAAATATACGTTCAAAGGAAAACACTGATTCCGTCGATGAAGAAACGCAAACCGGGTTACACTCGGTAACAACACCGGATCGAGTCGAGGTGACTTAGAAACCAGTGGCAACTCTGTCAGAGCTTCAGAAATCCTCCATTGTAAAAGGCAGATGTCGGTCACTTAAACCTTTTGATTGGATAACAATTAATCCTTTGGGGTCCAACCTCAAGCGCTATATCTGTCAAAAAGAATTACTGTTAATCAATTGTCTGAGTCGCGGGGTCGCGGGGGCAGCAGTCTAAGCAGGCCCCCGCCTTCGACTGCTGCCCAATCCTCACAGCACCGTCCCTTACGGTCCCTCCTGCAGGTGGTGAGCCCACGGGAAGGCGGCCCCACGTCACTCCGACGTCACGGACCTTGATATTTCCCTCGTAAGGGACCCCCGGAGCATAGAGGGTTAAGGGCCTTGCTCAAGGGCCCAAGAGTGGCAGCTTGGCGATACCGGGGCTTGAACCCCCGACCTTCCGATCGGCAACCCAGCGCCTTAACCGCTGGAGCCACCACTCCCCCAGAAGCGGGAGAAAATGAATGAATGAATGAACAATTGTCTGAGACCACCTGTACAGTGAAGCACGGTCTTCTCAGCAAGAGCGACACGGAATCTGATCGGAAAGAAAAGAATGAATGAATGAATGAAGGGACGAATGAAGATAAATTGGAGAGCTGTAATAAAACCTGGTTCAAAAGCTAACTTTCAGAAAGATAATGAAAAGGCATGCAGCCAGGACAATGTCTCTTTGGGACAAGTCTCTGAATAGCTATAAAATACCATCTTCAGATCTCAAGACCAGATCTGAAGATGGCATTTTTTTTTTTTTTTTAGATTTGTCTGACTGAGCTTGTGAGAATCTGCCAGGAAGAATGGGAGAAAGGCAGAGCCACGAGGACTGGAAGCTGCAATTGCTGCTAAATAGTGCTTCAGTTGGGTATCCAAAGAAAGGTCAAGATAATTGAACAAAAAGAAATACAAACAAAAGAGAAAAGAAAAAAATATATTGATGGAATTTTAAAAAGAAAGAGGGTTAAGAAACAATAAGGGAACTAAGCAGAGATGTAAGAAGAAAAAAAAAAAAGAAATAAAAAGAAAGCAGAAAAAAAAACGAAAATAAATTAAGCAGATTTGGGGAAAAAAAATGCAGAATGTGGTTCTTAATTGTTTTGATCTGTCTTGTTCTACATAAAAATTAATATATTTCAAAGAAATATATGATTTTATTAAATATAAATTTCAATTAATTAATCGATGAGTCCATTTAATCAAAATTAAAAATCTTAAATCAATTGATAATTAAATGGGCAGATAAATGAATAAATAAAGGTGAATTTTGCTTTTTTTTTTTTTTTTTTGAGTTATTGTGAATAAATCAATGACCAAAAAAAAGAAAAATTCAATTGAACTAATCTTAAATTAAATCTAACGTACTGAAGTGTGCAGATACTGATGGGGTCTGACTCCTTTCTGAACCCACAGTGTGTGTTTTCGTGTGTGTGTGTGTGTGCGTGTGTGTGTGTCCGTCCTTGAGTTTATATTAGCCACGCGTGAAGGTTGCCATTTTATAAGATTCCTTTGTTATGAAAGTGTGTAAATGAAGCCGCGCGCGCACGTCACGTGCAATTGAACGCTTTTACGCGACACATGCTTCGATTCAGACGCCTCGCGAAGTACATTTTATTTCTCCCGACGTCTCAGCGGGAGTTATAAACGCTCACAGCTTCTAATCAAGGTCTGAGATGTTGTAGAGGTTTAGCGTTTGTTTGTTTTTTTGATGCCTTGTCTCTTTCGTTTCTGAGCACGCGTACGCCGCGTACGTCGCAGTCACGTCGGATCAGCACTTTACTTTGTCACGAAAAGGAAGGAAAAAATGAAGGTTATTGAAGGTTATGAGAAAATGGATGGATGGGTGGAGCAAAAAAAGAAAGAATATGATATATAATAAAAGGTGTGAAAAATATGAGAGAATTGTGGATTAATTGAAGGAAGAAAGAAAGAAAGAAAGAAAGAAAGAAAGAA
>JAAIIK010000114.1:1578358-1598633 GCA_014706435.1 Silurus glanis
TAGATAGATAGATAGATAGATAGATAGATAGATAGATAGATAGATAGATGATCTCTGGGTTGTTACAGCTGTGCTGCTATAAATTCCTAAGAAATATCTTGAAACAGAATTTAACCTTTTCAGGACCTGAGTGTGTGTGTGTGCGTGTGTGTGTGCGTGTGTGTGTGTGTTCTTTTTTTTTTTTTCCCTGCATCCTTTTATATAAATACAATTCATAAACTCTATCAAATGTTAATCAGTGAGCCAGCCGTCCGCTCGGCGCTCGAGCAGATTGCAGCAGAAAAAAAGCGAGTGTAAAACGTCCCCGCGAGACGCATCCAGCCGGGCGAGACGGCCCACGCGCTTCCACACCCGTTTGTACTAAAAGAACAACAGCGGAGAAACTGGAAATGTTCAAAGCACAGATCAGGACCTGAGAATTGCAGTAAACACACAGACACCCACACACAGACACCCACACACACACACACACACACACACACACACAATACATCTCTCCGTTACCCTGATATCATGCTTCAGGTCACAATCACACTGTTTGTTTCTTGTGACATGATTGGGATTTGAATTTTAGTTTTTAGTTTTTAATTTTAGTTTATGTGGAACCCTAATGTGGATTTTTTTTCTTTCCCCTCAGACTTTTTTTTATATACTTTTATGGAACACTTTAAGATGAAACTTTAAAGGTTCCTCGAGTTTTCTTAGGGTTCGTAGTCATTCAGAAACGTGGAACGATTTAGGGTTTACCATGAAACTAATTCAATGTTGTTGGAAGAACCGGTTCCTCTGTATGTGCCTTCGGTTGAAACGCTCTAGATTTTATCTAGCACCTTGTTCCAGAGTTGGTTCTAAGTAAAATCCAGTAACATGATCGCAATTCCTTATTTGTGTAAAGGGTTGAAAAAATCTTGAATCGGAAATCTGGTTGTTCCTTTCTCCACAGTTAGGAGTTCTAGGGTGGGTTTTATGTGAGAAGGTTTTCATCAGGCAAACTATTCTACAACTACTGGATTCAAGTAGAATTCATTTGGACAGCTTAGAACCTTAAACAATACCTAAGGGGCAAAGATATTGGGGGAACCTGAAGTTTTCCAGCCAGTATGTCGTTCTTCACCAAGTGTGTCTGGATTTATTTGGATGTGGGAGCATTCGATTATTCCTTTAATTGTATTAGGAGACCCAAACCTGCATGACAATGCTGCACAAAATCCAGCTCCATGATGTTGGATTTAAGGATCTTGAGTTGTGGAATGGGATGTTCAAAAACCACAATGTTGTCCATAAAATGAAGAACCCATGAAGCACCTCTTGTTTTCCAGGAAGACTAGTTGTCCAGGAGGGTTCTTGGATCAGTGAACCGGTTCTATAAGGGTTCTACTTGCAAGGTCTTACGCTAATATTAATAATATCAACAAAGCCAAATGTTGAGGGAACCCATTAATACAGAAACTGCAGCATTACGTCAAACCCAAAACTGAGAACAACACATCGGAGCATCGGGTAAAAAAACAAAACAAAAAAATAAAAATCGGCATTTTCGGCAAATCGGCAAATTCTCCATTATAAGCCGTGATAAATGATAATGCACTGCCACAGAGGTGACATGGTTCTCCTGTAGTTATAATAAACGACGTCCCTGAGGACAATTCCGCACTAAGTCGGAAAAAAAAAAAAGAAACGTTCTCCTTTTTTAATCTCTTTCTAATAAAAAATGAATTAGAGTTGATTCCGAAGTTCCTCACTAGAGAGCCAGAGGAATTACAGAACCTCGGTCATGCAGACTAAGTTCATTAGATTCTATTATTTTATATTATATTATATTACATTATATTATAGTTTTTATTTTATTTTTTTATTGAATTCTGATTGGTCGGGAGCTGACCAATGATCGTACAGCAGCTCAGACGGTAGGGCAGATTATGTGTACAGTGACATTATTTTTAAATTAATGGAAGAAATCTCCAGTTCTAATTCTTTGTAACTAGTTGTAAGGTAGTTGCCATGGTAGGGGTGAATATAAGGGAAGGTCGTAGTTCGGTAGTTGGATCGCAAGTTCAAAAGTTCAGATCCCAATACCACCAACTGCCACTGCTGGGCCCTTGAGCAAGTCCCTTAACCCCTCAATTGGTCAGTTGTAGGTCACTCTGGATAAGGGCGTCTGGCAAATGCTGTAAATATAGAAGTACAAATTTTGTTTCCCCATTCTGCACCATTAAACATGGTTACAGTATGGATTGTTCCATATTTGTTACAGGAAAATAATCGATTCTTCATCACATCATCCAGTATTATAGAACCCATCCGGGCTTCCCTGCAGAGGGACAACAAAAGAATTGTTCCGAACAAAGTGAGCTCGTTGTGTATTCACAAGCCGGAACGGAGTTCAAAGCCGTCACCTCACCTTGCCATGTTGGTGACGCTGGTGTTTTTAACAACAACGACGACGACACCAACAACAGATCACGGCCATATGCTGGACGTGGTGACCTCGCAGGCGACGGCCCGGACGTCACCTGTCTCGCGTCAACGAGGGAGCAGAGCATGAAGAACACACTTCAAGGGTCAAAAGCGTGACCATGCCTTCTGTTTAAACTCCTGTTCTCATTCACTGAGAGCTTTTTAAAACAAGGTCAGGCCATTTGCAAAGAAAAAAAAGAAAAAGTTTTCCTAAATGTCTGGATGATGCTAATGATATTTTGTTACGGTTTTCTGAGCATAGGACAGCTCGACATTGCATCATGAGGATGGTGTGCTTCAAAAGTTCGAAGGGAAAAAAAAAAAAAAAGTTTGATAAAGTTTTTGACAGGGCAAAGACAATAAAGGGGAGGAAGAAAAAGTTTTCGTTGAGTGCACATGAGGTTCGGTTCGTACTTAGCAGCATGACTGGACAACCTTTAAACTTGAATACCTTGATAGGGATTGAAACAATACCGTAGTCACTGATAGTAAAAAAAATTAAAAATAGTAATAAAATAACGTGATAATAAAATAAGGAATAAACAATAAAACAAATAATGAATAAATAAATAGATAACTAATTTAATTAACTATATATAAGATAACAAATGAATCATTTAAATGTAAAGAATATTCAAACATTCACAGCATCCAAAAATAAAAAAGGGGTGTTTTAAACCAAATAACTTGACACAAATTAGAAGATTTAGATTTAGCGTAAAAACAATTGTAATTTTTTTTATTTATTTTTATTTTTTTTTTTTTTTAACAATTCAAGGGTGCCAATACTTTAATCAGACAGTTCAAATTGCTGGGCATAACCTAGGTGACATAAAAATAGAAAAAAATAAAAGGCAACACAAAGCACTGATGGTGTTTTTTTATACCTACTAGACTAGTACACGAAAGAACGACCTAAGAACCAGGGTCATTAATGTTTAAGTCTCACCAATCCACATCTGGAGTGAAGGCTGGCACGTCTGATCCAATCCCACAGAAGAGTTACTGAAGTTCAAACTGTTGTGTCTGATAGAAAGGTGTCAGAAGATACAATGCATTACAGCTTGCTATGTATTTCTCCCTAACCTCAAAAGTTGTCAGATTGCCCATGCTGACCCTTGTGAGCATAAGAGCTGAACCATGGAGCAATAGAAGAAGGTGGCCTGGTCTGATGAACTTTTTCCTGTGGATGGCCGGGTTTACAGTCTGTGCATCAATTGACTGGGAAAACAGGTAACAAGATGCACAATGGTTAAAAGGCAAGCTGTTGGATACATTGTGATGCTCTTGGTAATCTTAGATCTGCTGGGAAACCTTGGGTCTTGCATTTATCTCAATGTTGAAATTTGACAAAAAAATGTTTACCACTACATGGCAACAAAATTCCCTATTTCATTTGGAGTGGAAGCTCAGTGGTTATTTTCAGGGGTTCAAGTGCCAGTATTGCTAAGCTGTCACTCGTGGGTCCTTCAGCAATGCCCAGATTTCCCAGATCTCAATCAGACCGAGCATGTGTGGGATGTGCTGGACAAGCAAGTCTGATGCATGGAGACCCTCCAACACATATTACGTGACTTGAAGCATTTGCTGCTACAGTGTCGGTCCCAGATACCACGGAATACCCTCTGTGTTCTTGTTCTGCACTGTGGAAAGAACATAAGCTGATGTGATGCTTTTCCTGATCTTAACCTAAACATTGTTGTACACCAGTTCATGACAACAATGTTTCCTATTGATGGGAAGTGGTAGTTCAGCGGTTAATTCTCTGGGTTACTCATCGTAATGTTGGGGGTTTAAGCTATAGTATTGCCAAGCTGCCACTCTTGGGCCCTTGAGCAAGCCCTTTAAACCTCTGCACACCAGGGGCACTGATCCTAGCTTAGCTAACTTTGCTGGAATATGCGATGAAATCAAGAACATGTGACGAGTATAACGCACCTTTATCTTAACAGCAGTGGTATCTCTCAAGAGGATAATGCACTCGGATATATGAGACTATAAGAATGGTTTGATGAACATGACAAGGAGTTTAAGGTGTTGACTCCAGATTTCCCCGATCTCAATTCGACCAAGCATCTGTGGGATGTGCTGGACAAACAAGTTCGATCCATGGTGGCCCTCCTTTACAAATTACACGACTTGAAGGATTTGCTTGGTACCAGATACCACAGAACACCCTCAGAGCTGTTTTTGTGGCAGATTATATTTGTATTTAATACAAAAACCACTCGAGAGTCAGAAACTACGATCACACACCAAAAAAAGTCACCAGTCAGTGATGTGAACTGGCTATTAGGAGCCTAAAGCCAGTGTAAACAGAAGTGATGTGGTAAAGCCCATGGCTTAGCACCAACCCTCGAGACAAAGCCGGTAGATTAAGCATCTGATTTGGAAGAAAAGGGACGGTGGGAATAAACATTCAGCTCTTTTCTTTACGGCCTGAATGAGCTGCTGTAGTGTGATTAGTGGCTTCCCTGGCCAGATATCCCTCAGGTACCCGTGCTAGCATTATTATCTTGGTTGCATTCCAGCGTATCTTATTTTTTTGGTCATGGGTCCGGATTTGTGCTGATTGCATCCAGGTGCGATATTCCTCCAGCAAACACAAGAGATTTCCTCAGGTACTTGAATGCACAGACCAGTGACATTTAATGTAGGGAATCATAAACCATCAATTGCAAGATTCAGTCAATTTTCTTTCACATCTTTTGGTTAATAAGAAGAACAGGCTTGAAAAAAATAGACATTATCCAACATTGCGAATTTCAAACAGTGCTTGTCTCTACATTTTTCATAGTGTATTTTTTTTTCTTTTACAAAATAAGAACGACTCACTAGAACATTTGAAACATCTGGGAAAAAAAAGTAAAAATAAAAAATTCATAGTTTAGCATAACCTCAGTGCTAATATAGCTAATGTGTGAAAGACGAGGCTATGAGAGATAATTAAGGTGGAGCTCATTGTCATAGAAGATTCATCCCAGAGTTAATTAAAATGTAGGCGGGATTTGTGCTCCGGCATAATAAAACCCTTTTCCTTCAGAAACCTTTCCACTGGGATTTCATTTTTTTTCTTGTCCTATCGTCTTTGTGGTAATAAAAGGAGAAACGGAGGCTTGACTTTAATCCTTTGTGATTTCTATATTCCTTCCTTCCTTCCTTCCATCCCTCCCTCTACTCTGGAAAGTCCAAAAGGGGTAGTGACATGCTCTACAAAGCTAGAAGGGAAGAGATGCTCTTCATAAAGGAAGGAGAGATGGCATTTTTAAGGCATACTGGATAAACAATTTTCTTCTGATAGCACAAAGGGGGAGCTAAGTACACTGCAAAAGCAAATGGGAGAAACGATGGCTTTGGTGGAACAACGAGGCAGAGTGATGTTCTCAGCCAAGCAGGAAGGCCAGGGTGAAATTCCCAGCCTAACAGGATGGCAAAGCAATGTTGTAAGTGGATCTAGCAAGCTCCAAAGCTTAGCAAGTTTCTCATTAAAAGACTGCAATCTACCCTGGTGCCTTGTGCATTGCCGGAGGGCAAAATGAAGTCCTTAGAAGTTTAGGGAAGCACAGCGATGTCCTCAGAGATACAGTGAAGCAGTGCGATGCCCTCAGCGATACAGGGAAGCAATGCGATGCCCTCAGCGATATAGTGAAGCAATGTGATGCCCTCAGAGATACAGGGAAGCAGTGCAATGTCCTCAGCGATACAGGGAAGTAATGCAATGCCCTCAGAGATACAGGAAAGCAGTGTGATGTCCTCAGCGATACAGGGAAGCAATGCAAAGCCCTCAGAGATACAGGGAAGCAGTTCGATGTCCTCAGCGAAATATGGAGGCAGTGTGATGTAGTTAGTGATTCAGAGAGGCAGTGCAATGCAGTCAGTCATACAGAGAGGCAGTGAGATTTCCACAGCGAGATAGGGAGGAGGAATTAAGTCCTCAGAATTTCAGGGAAGCAGTGAGATGTCTTTAGCAATAAAGGGGGCAGAGCGATGTCCTCAGCAGGGCATGGAGGGATGTAAATGTCCTTAGCATGGCAGAGAGCATGGGAGATTTTATAACTGATTTGGTCAACCCATTAAAAAATATAGATAAATAAATAAATGATGAACGAGCACACTCCTGGGTGGCTCGAAACAGAATTCCCCTTCCTACAACCCTTGGTTCCTCTCCAGGAACAAGGAACTTATATTACACAGGAAAGAAATATAGATGATGTATAGAATATAGCATGTATAACATGTGACTTGGAACATGGAGGTGCAGTGGCTGTTTTGTGTTACCAGTCAAAGTAACAACATGCATGCTTTATAAAAGCCACATTTTGGATCAATAGAAAGGTTTAGTTTATGTTTATTTTTTTATTTATTTATTTTTTTTTATGCATTTTCGGCTAAACATTTTGTAAATGTCAGTGTGTGAAACTTCATTCAAAAAGCGTAATCAATTCTGCCAGCGCTTTTTTTTTTTTTCCTTGAGCGTCAATTAATTCCTTGTCAAACTTTTAACGTGAGGACACAATTTAATCGCTTTTGTAGGATATGAATGATGTTTTGTGGTAACACGCTTTCCGTGAACAATTTTATTCGCGCCGTTCAATTGAAACAAACTATACCAGCAGTTTTCTTTTGATGAATGACTTGTTTTGTCCTGATTAATCGCGAAACATGCAGTAAGTATACTGCATAAAAAGCCTTTATAGCTACGGCCTTGGTTGTGGTTGTGTGTTTCAGGAAACAGTGTGTTGTTGCAGGTAATGAGAGTCACGCCTGCGAACAGCAGGGAGTCTTTGAACGCTTGAATCAATCTCGCTCATATTCTTCACAGCAGAGTTCAATAAAGACACAAAGAAATAATCAGTCAGGGTGGTTAAAGAATGACACCTGTATTTTCTTTTTTTCAGCTTTTTAGTCAAAACTATGTACAAATTATAGGAATTTGTAGCGATGACACAAATTGTGGTGGTGTTTATTGTTTTCTGAGAACCGGACGTCTTTGTTGGTTTATGTGACTCTTGGGTGTTAAACTCATTCCTTGACAACATTAACAGCTTTAAGGCGTGCTGACGTAGAGGCTAATTTGCGAGGAACCACAAGCACAGCAGTTGCACAAAGCAGCCAGGCCAGAAAGCAGCTATCACGATCTATCACCAGGGAGCCGAAGTCAGATTCTGACCCGCGAGGTCGAGGTTTAAAATTCACTCATGCACAACATGACAAGTGACACAGCAGGGACGCTGAAACACAACACGGTGTAAAATCGACAGATCAAAAGGTCTGACGAAGCAGATTAGACCTAGAAAAGACGCGAAGACGGGCTGGAAATAATCCCAAGAGCGTCCACCACATGCTACGTTTATTTTTTATTTCATTTATGTTTAAAGTGTCATTTCCCTTTATCATATACAAACATTTCTCTTTCTTTTAAATGTATACATTTATTTTATTTAGTTTACAACTAGCAAAGACATGTATGTGGACAGTGTGACAGCAATGAAATGTGCGGTAGGAGGTGGAGGTTGGATTCCATCAAGGATCGGCTCTGAGCCCGCTCCTGTTTGCAGTGGTAATGGACAGGTTGACGGACGAGGTCAGACAAGAGCCCCCCTGGACTATGATGTTTGCGGATGATATTGTGATTTGTGGTGAGAGTAGGGAGCAGGTTGAGAAGAGCCTGGAGAGGTAATGGTACACGCTGGAGAGAATGGAATGCAAGTCAGTAGGAGTAAGACAGAGTAAATGATTGCAGGAAGAAGAGGTGGAGAAGGTGGAGGAGTTTAGTTACCTGGGGTCAACAGTGCAAAGTAAAAGACAGGAGGTGGAGCATGAGGTAGCAGAGCTGAAGATTTTGAGATTTTCGTTGGGAGTGACGAGGAAAGTCGTGACAGGTACATCAGGTATATCAGTAGGAGAATGCTGAGGATGGAGCCACCAGGAAGGAGGAAAAGAGGAAGACCAAGGAGGAGGTTTATGGATGTGGTGAGGGAAGACATGCAGGTAGTTAGTTTGAAAGAGGCAGATGTAGAGGACAGGGGGGGGTATGGAGACGGATGTGGAGACCCCTAATGGGAGAAGCTGAAAGAAGTTGTTGTTTACAACTAACAAAGAATTACACTATTTAGAAAACAGTTGAGATGTGTATAAAAAACGATCTAGCATGGAAGTTTCCTAATAATTTGTTTATTTGCAAAAAATGTTCAGGTAATGTAGCACAAGTACGCCAAAAAAACTATTTCTTCTTCTTTTTCATCAGCTTTTTACTTTAGGTTCTTTTAATTTTTGAAGTTTCCCCTTTCTAATTTATTTTTTTTAAATATTATATATATATTTTGTAGGATTTCATTCTTCCCAAATATTTATTTTCAAGAAACTTTTTTTTTTTCATTACAAATTATTTATTTATTAATCTATATATATTCAGTTTTTTTATTGTATTATTTTTATTATGGTGGCTCCAGCGGTTAAGGCGCTGGGTTATCGATCGGAAGGTCTGGGGTTCAAGCCCCGGTATCGCCAAGCTGCCACTCTTGGGCCCTTGAGCAAGGCCCTTAACCCTCTATGCTCCAGGGGACCCTTACGAGAAAAATAAATCAAGGACCGTGACGTCGGAGTGACGTGGGGCCGCCTTCCCGTGGGCTCACCACCTGCAGGAGGGACCGTAAGGGACCGGTGCTGAGAGGATTGGGCAGCAGTCGAAGGCGGGGGTCTTGACAACCCGATCCCTGGACACGGAGAAGTGTCTAGGGAATCTGCTTAGACTGCTGCCCCCGCGACCCGAATGACGGATAAGCGGGAGAAGATGGATGAATGGATGAATGAATATTTTTATTATACTTCTTTTTTATTTGGTCTTTTGGGCATTTAAAGAATTTTTTGCATTTGTATTCTTTCACAATTTTAAATGTAATTGATAAATTAATTAAAGAAACAAAATCATTTCATTCATTGATTTACTTTTCTTGTTAAATTTTTTCAATTTCTATTTTTTTTTTTTTATTTCCCACCCCTTTTTCCCCCATTTTTTTTTGTTTATTTAATTCCACTTTTCTCCATTTGTTTGTTTGTTCAGTTTTATTTCTAAGTATTTTTCCTCTCTTTATATTCATACTTTCTTTTTCTTTTCTTTTTTTTTTTTGTCAATGCGCATTGCAAATCTTTATTTCTATTTGCCTTCTTGTTTTGGTTAATTCTTTATTATTTTCCAGGTCCTGTAATGTGAGCAGTTCCTGTTTGACCTCTCGTGAAGTCCAGCTTGTGTGGTAATGACAGGTAATTTAATATTTCTCCTTCATTATCTTTATTAAACTGAGTAGGAACCTCAGCAAAAGGGGATGCCAGAATTTGATCAAGTGCTAAGATGAGTGTTTTCACACGCATACACAAACGCACACACATTGCCGACACAGACACACAAGCTTGAGCTGCAGTTCCAAATAGAGTGTCCCTTGGGTACATGCAGGCCAGTAACTCAAAATTAGGGCACATGGCTGATTTTGTACACTTGCTTCTTCGAGGCGAATTGATTCCCTGAGGATCACCACCTTTTGGCAGTTACAAATAATCTCATTTGCTTGAAACCTTCAGTCGTAGGTGACTTAAAAAAAGCTGAATCAACCTGTGCCCAAGGACCCAAATCAAATCATAGTGAGCATCCCTAGGGTGAAACAAGGCCAAGGGTTCTTGGTGCTGTGTGGATTCACCAGTGGTCATGAATGCTTGAATTCTGCTTTGATCATAGGTGACCTAAAAGGCATCTGAATAGGATGTTGCTCACAGACACAAACCAAATCAAATCGATTACTTTTAGGGTCAGTCGGCACCAAGACCCCTTTGTGAATGGTCACAGTTTGGAAATTATAACCTTTGATTGCTTGAATTATTCAATCTTGGATGACCTAAGATACGTCTAAATGACATGGTGCTTAAGCGAAATCCCTCGGGCCGTTAGTCACGTGGCTTTTGGAGACGATTTGGAGACTCCAGAATAGTAATGACCTCTAGGGTTTCAACTCTTTAGTATCAGGCCACTTAATAGGCAGCTCGATTATATATTGTCCAAGAACCCAAACCGAGTCAAAAGTAAGTAACACTTGATCGAATCAAGGTCAACGTCCTCGGTCACATGGTTTTCGGAGGCGAGTTGATACGCAAATGGTCGCACGAGATTGCGACTTGAACCCTTCAGTCTAGGGTGACTTCAGATGTGTCTGATTGGGGACTGTGCTCAAGGACCCAAGCGAAATTCAAAGTGGATATCCCTAGGCTGAATTAAAGCCTATACTCTTCAATCAAACCCTGTTATATCTATGAATAAAAATAATGCCTGAAGGACAAAAGACAAATCAAAGTAATTTTTTGGAAGCAAGCTGTGAAGTCACAACTATTCGCAAGCCTTGATTTCTTGATCTCTTTAGTCTCAGGCAAAAAGCCCAAGCTTAAGTATCCTTAGAGTAAATTGAGGCCAAGGACTAAGGCCTTCGTTGCATGGTTTTTGGAGGCATGAATTTGAAAATCCACTACTGGTTGAGATATTTAACCCACAATACTTAAACTCTTCAGTCTCAGGCATGTCAGTAGTGATGGGAAGATCAGATCATTTTGACTCGGTTCTTTAAATCTCATTCATCACAATGAATCTTTCGAATCTTTTCTTAATGTCTTTTTGTTCCTTTGATCAAATAACAAATAAAATGTTAGTTAGTTCCCCTTAGAAAATGAACGCCTCACTCTTTGAGACTACTCGTTCTTCTGAGTCACATTCAAAATGAATGAATCGTTCATGACCCATCACTGCAAGTCAGAGATGATGAATAAGGACAGAAGCAAACATACCCATCGGGTGAATCAAGGCCAGGGATGCTGTCAAACTGTTTTGAAGGCATGTTTTGAAAGGTCATTACCGGTTGGGGTTTATAACCCTCATTACATGAACCCTTCATTTTCAGGCAACTTGAAGATAATGAATAATGAAGCCAAAGCCAAAATATCCTTAGAGTGTTTCGAGGCCAGTGATCTTTAGTCACGTTTTTTTGTTTTTTTTTCTGGAGGCATGCTGTGAAAGGTCACTACTATAACCCTTTCGCTTGCGTCCTTCAGTCTCATGTAAATTAAAACGGATCTGAGCGAGACGATGTATGTCCTCCGAATTGAAGCAAGCAAAGTGGTTCAGCAATGTTTGGACTTAGTGTATGGGAGGAAAAAATAACTTTAATTGCTTCAATTGATTTTGAATGAGTCTGTAAAGAAGGTCACACCTGATAAGATATCCAGTTTGTAATTACGTGACTTATAAATATATATCGTTTAATTGCATGTCAATACACTTTTTTTTCCACACTCATAGACCCTAAAACGCCAGGCTGCAGTTCCACGACGAAGTGTCCCTTGGGAGGCACCAAGTGTGCTCGGTAACATGGTTTTGAAGGCTACTTAATTCACCAAGGGCCAAGACCTCTTGGGATTACAAGTGGCTCGACTTTGAACATTCTGCTTGAGTGAAAAGACACCTGAATGAAACCGAGTTTAAGGATCCAAGGTGTCATGTAACGCCCCGAGCTCAGATGCAGCCAGTTGTGTCTCTTTTTGATGAAGGTTACTGCTTTAAGCAGGGGTGGGTGGGGGGGGTGGTGGCAAAAAGAGAACTATCAAAGATTTATTTTCCCAAAGGTGCCCTAGTGGAGCGTTTGGAGTTGGAGTCTTTGAAAGACTAATATCTAGAGGTGGACTATATTAAAAATGTTACAGAATATATTACTGCAAACCCCTTTTTTCTGTTGAAAAAATGGCAGGTTTTAATGCTAATATCAAATAACTAGCATGATGTAATGAATTGCACAAATGTACCAATGGTGCTTGGCCCCCTAAACCTTTCATTTCTTTCTTTCTTTCTTTCTTTTTTGTATGATGCTTGGACCCCTAATAAACAGCAACGTTTGACTCAATTAAATAATACCTAAACTTTATATTACATAAAATGTAAAAATATGACTGAAAATGGAAACAAGATTATAGGTTTTAAAATATATCAGTATTTTTTTATATAATATTTGGCTAATAATTCAACATATACTGTACAAGTATTACAAGCTAATATTATGGGGAAAAAAATGAAACAAATCCTGTCAGAAAGCATGAAAAAGCAGGTTAGCATTATGTCTGATTAATATTAGAACTGAAATCACAGGATATTCGTGAGGCGGAAAGAGTTCAACAAGTTCCATGTTCGAAGCTGTAGCCGTTTTGACCTTTCGCAAACAAGGCAGGTGAAAAAAATGTGACCCGTGAACACTTAATTCTCATGCCCTCGCCTCATTTTGCTCTATATTAACTGTATGAACGTTAAAGTCCAGGCTGTCGATTCAAATCCCGTTACGTCAACTGTAGGACCTCAAGCCGTGACCTTTCACCTTCAGCCGCTACGCTGCTTTGGATTCCGTAGTAGTTATGGATAAAACATTTTGAAATGAATAAATGTAAAAGAAAATGTAAATGTGTGCACATATGACCTGCTGCTGAACCTGCAGTATAATAAAATATACATCTACTGATGCAGGAAATACGTTTCAAACACAACTGTTGAGTCGGAGTTCCCAAAAGCGTAGCAACAAAAGATACTCCTTAAATAGCATCACTTTAGGCACTTTCTCTGGAAGACTTTCTCTCTGTCTCTTTTTATTAAAAATAAATAAATATATACATAAGTAGCAGGCTAGCATTGTAACAATTGAGCTAAAGGCAATAAAAAAAAAATCTATAATCTGTCAACAATATGTGGTAATTGAATTTCATAATGAAAATTGCAGGCTAAATGAATTTTGATTGGCTGTTGGCTACCACATTCGCTAATTGTTTAATTCAGTTTTTATAACAAAGATCAATTATTCATTCATTCATTAATTTGTATTTATTTAACTTTGGCTGTAATCCAGTGGGGGCACAAAAATGCAACTTTCTAATTTTTTATTTATTTATTTTTTTTGAAAACTAGTCGTAGATTCCTAACAACAATACTTATTCCGAAAAAATATATAAAATAAAAGATAATAAATAAGCAACACTTTGTAATTTATTTTATTGTCTTATCAGGACCTTAAAATAAAATTTGGAACAAATACAAAAACATTACTAATGGATAAAACTCCAACATTTTCCATTTCGGCACCAATATTTGATCATAATTTAGTACCTAGGCATACAATGACGCCTTGGATATATGTACAGTATTTCACGGTGCTTGGACCCCCGGAATGTTTCATTGTGCTTGGACCCTTACTGAACAGGATGGTCTGAATCAAAAGTACGACTGTTTGTAATTGCTTATGAACTCCCAGCATATTCAGATTCACTCCACGGATAAGAAATCATTCATTTACACTGCTTGTAAGCGTTTTCCTTCTCACAGAGTAGATAACAACACGATAACTGCTTTAACAATGGGTGGCCAAAGTTCCTTTGAAACCTTTTCTGTTATAATGACTTGTTCTGACTTTGGAAGAAAAAAAAAAAAATGAGAAAAGACTTAAATTGATATTTAAATCCAAATTTGGCCCAATTTCTTGTTTATTTATTTATTAATTTATTTATTTATTTTTATAGTTTCACATCTTTTTTTTCCCCCTCATCAGCTGCATCTTACATTAAAGGCTTACACAGAGGCACATAACAACGTCCAGCCACCACACGGAGGAAAACCGAGTGGGAATCAATACTAATCCACTGCTCGCTAATTAAATTGTGTGAGAAATGATTGCTCATGGCCGCGCTTTAGCCTTCGGTTAGCTTCGTGTGCTTAAAACGAGCGAGTCGCTTCGCAAGACTAATGAGCTTCTAGTTTCTCGCCTGAACGACCGCGTTTCTCGACGGCTCGAATATGTGAATATGATGGATTCCTCTCCTGTTATCAACTTTGATTTCGTTCTCTTCAACTCAGCTTTCATTTTCTTATAGTTAATTAAAAATAAATAAATAAATAAATAAATAACCTAGTACGATATTTATTCAACAGTACGCTAGGCTAGCTTGCTGATTTAACTGTAATTGGATTAGGTTTACAATTTAGATTGATTTCAATAAGGAGACATTTATTCATTATTTAGGGATGGAAGGAGTCTCCATTGTTAGAGACTTATTAAAGCTTTACGTTTTCAGGACACTGAAGTTGATGCTTTGTGGTTTCTCAGTACCATGGAAGGTCAAGATGTAAAAAAAAAAGGAGGAACGGGAAGCCATTTACCTTTATGGCATCTGGAGTATAGCAGTAATCCAGAGTGATTAATGACTATGGTGGTCTAGTGGTTAGCATGCGGCGCTCTCACCGCTGAGGCCCGGGTTCGATCCCCGGTCAGGGAACCAACCCCAGCCATTAGGGTTGCGCAAGCCTTAGTGCCGGTCCCAAGCCCGGATAAATGGGGAGGGTTGCGTTAGGAAGGGCTTTCAGCGTAAAAATATGTGCCAAATCAAACATGCGGATGGTCCGCTGTGGCGACCCCTAATGGGAGAAGCCGAAAGAAAGTTTCAACTTGATCAGCTGAAGATTAAGAGTCAAAAGTCCACCAGTGGTAGATTGGTGGTGGTAGGATTTGAACTCATGACCTTCTAAACAAAAAAGCACCTTGACCACCAAGTTACCCCTTCTGAGGAAACATGAATCCGTAGCAACAACAACAAAACCATAAACGAGCATTTTTTAAATTATTATTTGTTTTGGGCTTCTTTTAGTTTACAGTCCACTAGTTACAGTTACTCGTTACTTCATTCAAAAAATAACTCAGTTACTTTGTTGATTATTTACACCAAAAAGTAATGCGTTACTGTTAAAAGTAACTTTTTAGTTACTTTTTTAAAGAACGTTCTTTAATGTTCCCATTAATGCCCTTTTGTGCGTTATGGTCTACAAACACAAAACTGACTTAAACACAAAGTCATTTTTAAACACTATTTTATTGAAGTCAGACCAGCACAAACTGAATATATCACAAGGATTTCTGAAATAAATAACAAAACAAGCTGAATAATATATTCACAATCAAAAACTAAAGTGGCTTCTGCATCATAAAAGCTGTTGTGTTGAGCTCTTAAAAATGTTCCTTTCACAGCTTAAGTATGAAAACTATCAACAATGTAGAACAGAACACCGGGTTAGCTTCTAGCTTCGTCGAGGCATGGGGTTTCTGGAGGAGCTTCGACAGATTGGAGTTGCTGTTTATCGCAGTAGATATGACCTTCGAACCAGAAAGACACAGCTTACATTTGACTTAGAAGTTTTTGTCTTTATGCTCAACTAAAGTGGAATAATGAGCATATTTCCACTTTGAGAAACTCGTCTTGCTCTCGCCTCGACTCGCCATTACTGCCGCACAGACCTGAATAAACGGAGACACGCCCACAGTCCGTCTTCTTCGTGGTTACAGTGGTTCATCCACCAATCCTACAATACGTCTCTGCTGTAAACAGGTTAGACTGTAGGCTACACTTCAGCCCAAATTCATTCATTTAAAAAAGTAACGGGTAACGCACCATACGGTAACGGTAACGGAGTTACTTTATTTTTAAAAGTAACGCGTTACAGTATTAGTTACTGTCAAAAGTAACACGTTACTGCCCAACACTGGTCGTGAGGTTATGCTGTCACTTCTGGGCCCCTGAGAAAGACCCTTAACCACATAGCTGCTCAGTTGTATGTATGTATGACAAAAAATCGAAGTCTGATCTTACATGGATAAGGACGACTACCAAATGCTTAAAATCTTCGTAGGACTTGCACCCTCTGCAGGACAGGTCAAGGATTACACTTGCAGGGTGTCCAGTCTTTTCCACAAAGGACCTATGTGGGTGCAGGTTTTTAATCTAGTAAAGCCACACTAGACTCTACCTGTTTAGATCTTCATTTTCAATGGACTATCACATGTGGCTCTTGTTTGGTTGGGATGAAAACCTGCACCTGCAATGGCTCTTTGGGGGAAAAGATTGGACACCCCTTGGCTTAAAAGGTTAGGTGGAAGTACCTGGTATTTAGACTTTACCTTCTGCTTGTGTGCTAGAAAATGATCATTGTATGAAACGTTTCAATTTTTTCGGAAAATGAAAAATTGTGGATAATTGATTTCATAGACAAACCCCCGATTTGGGTGAAATGAATTTTGCTTACCGAGCCACTGCAATGACTGTGATGTAGAAATAGGACACAGGATGTTAGTTACTCCGAGACATACTCTCTTCATCATTACAGTGCAATTTGCCACACAAACTAATTTAGTTGCAATCTCGAAATTGAGTTAAATCGATCCCAATCGCAATCCGGAGGCGCGACCCGATTCCGCCGAAAGAGGTCGAGGAGCGCCTCCGAATCCGACAGTTGTGACTCGCAGGGTTATTTTCGACTCTCCTAACCTACTTCTCCCGCTCCTTCTCTCCTTGTTCTCCGCCCCCTCCGAGAGGTCTAATCTGCCTCGTCAGACCTTTTGATCCCTTCATTTTACGCTGTGTCATGTTTGAGGTTCCCCGCCGCGAGACCGCCGGCGCTTGTCATGCCGTGCATACGCCAACCCGAATCCTTGACCTCGCGATGAAAGAATGCGACCTCAATCGGTCCTTTTTTCCTTTTCCTTTTTTTTTTTTTTTTGTGACACACATACACTTTGTTTAAAATGGTGTTTAAGCAGAACGGGCCATAAATCATGCTGTGATGAAGGTAATTGTAAAAGGGTAGGTGTTTTTTTGTTTTGTTGTTGTTATTCGAAATAAAAGGCAGAGTCAACAAGCAGCACGACATGTTAGAGAGAAAGAGAGAAGGATAGAGTGAGAGTAAGGGAGCAGGTTGTACTACATATAGGACAAAATAGTCAGGGAGGGTGAAGGAGGATAATATATTCAGAAAACGACAACAATATACAGGAAGTATAATGGAGAGAAAGAGAAAGAGATTGAGATAGAAGGAGAACATTATATAAAGAAAGGACAAGGTATAATGAGAGAGGGAGAGAGAGAGGGAGAGAGAGAGGGAGGACTATGACTATATATAAAGCACAATAATATAAAAGAAGTGTAATGTAAAGAGAGTGTGAGACAAAGAGAAAGAACGAAGGAAGACTATATACAAAAAGGACAATGATATACACTTTGGATAACGTGATAATGTAGAGAGAAAGAGAGGGAGAGAGAGAGAGAGCGAGAAGGAAGACAATGTATACAGAACATACATCATTTTACGAGTAAAAGAGAGAAGGACAATTTACTGTATAAACAAAAAGACAATAATATACAGGAAATGTAATGGAGAGAAAGAGAGCGAAAGATATATGAAATATATAGAGACGAGACAATGTATAATGTGAAAGAGTGACAGAAAAGGAGGACAAATAAATAAATATATACAGTATATGAAAAAGGAAAACAAAATAGAGGAAGTGTAGTGTAAAGAGTGTATGTAAAGAAGGGGGCAATATATAGATATGACAATAATATACAGGAAGGATGATGTAGAGAGAGAGAGAGAGAGAGAGAGAGAGGGAGGACACGTTATACTACAGTGAGCATTTAAAAGGACAAGAATAAATAAATGGACTTTTAATTAAAATGTTAATAAAATCATTCCGAGTGGCTCGAAGGTTAGGTTTTGCAAATGAAATATTAGGCATATCTACGTTTTATTTTTTTTCTTCTGCAGTGTTGCACAAATTTCAGCTAAGTTTCATTTAAAATATGAAAAAGTTTTAGTTTTTTAATAAATTCAAATTAAACCAAAGTAAATCTAATTTGTGTTCAATGTTATGTACTTTTTTTTATTCAGCTAATTTTATTCAGCGTGTATATTTGGTTTTTATTTAACTAGTTTTATTCAATGTGTGTAGCTAGGGTTATTTCATTTGTAAACTAGTTTGTATTTAGTTTCGTTCAGTGCGTATTCAGTTTTTATTCAGCTAGTTTCAATTAGCTGTCTTTTTTTTAGCCAGTTAGTTTTATTTGGTGTGTGTGAGCTAGATTTTATTCAGCTAGTTTCATTTGTGTCAAGTGTGTTAGCTAGGTTTATTAAGTGTGTTTTTATGTGTGTAAACCAGCCTTTGTTCAGCTAGTCTTATTTGGTGTGTGTATGCTATTTTTTGTAGCTAGCTAGCTAGTTTCATTGTGTGTGTGTGTGTGTGTGTGTGTGTGTGTGTCTGTGTGTAGCTAGGTTTAATCACTATGTGTTAGCTAGGTTTATTCAGTGTGTTTTTGTGTGTGCATGTGTGTGTGGCTACTTTTATTTTGTGTGTGTAAACCAGCCTTTGTTCAGCTAGTCTTATTTGGTGTGTGTATGCTATTTTTTGTAGCTAGCTAGCTAGTTTTATTGTGTGTGTGTGTGTGTGTGTGTGTGTGTGTGTGTGTAGCTAGGTTTAATCAGTATGTTTAAGCTAGATTTTATTCAACTAGATTTTGTGTGTGTGTGTTTGTGTGTGTGTGTAGAGCTAGGTTTATTTGGTGTGTGTAAACCAGCTTTTGTTCAGCTAGTCTTATCTGGTGTGTGTATGCTATTTTTTGTAGCTAAGTTTAATCAGTATGTGTAAGCTACTTTTTATTCAACTAGATTTTGTGTGTGTGTGTTTGTGTGTGTGTAGAGCTAGGTTTATTTGGTGTGTCTAAACCAGCTTCTGTTCAGCTAGTCTCATTTGGTGTGTGTATATGCTTAGTGTGTGTAAGCCAGTTTAAATATAACTAGTTTCATTCAGAGTGTGTGTGTGTGTGTGTGTGTGTGTGTGTGTGTGTGTAGCTAGGTTTATTGATAAGTGTAAGCTAGTTTTTGTTTCGCTAGTTTCATTCAGTTTGCTTGTGTGTTTTTGTGTGGCTAGTTTTTGTTCAGCTAGTTTCATTTTGTGTGTGTGTGTGTGTGTGTTTGTGTGTGAGCTAGTTTTGCTAATGTCAGTGTGATAAATCTAAATGTAAGCTATATTTATCCAAATGTAAACAATTTATCCAAAATTGAGTCTCAAAAGTAGGCTTTTTTAGACGCCGTTACCAAGTAAAAATCCAAATTGCGTGATCTAATGCTAGTCTCTGCCAGGTGTGTTGTTCTCAGCTGTAGCTGCAGCAGCAGGTGTGATTTTGAATACAGCGAATTATACATCAAGTGTGTATTTAATGCTAGTAAATGATAGTTCTTCCACCCTGTGCAGATATTCTGAACACTGTATCATTGGTGCTGTAGAGGAGAATATGTGGAGAAGAAGCAGTGTGTGTAAAGCTCTGTGTAAACGCTGAGATTCAAAGCTGCTGATAAAACTTGCAGATCGGCTTAAAGAGCTCGGTGGTGTGTTTTTTTTTTTTCCGCTTATCAAGTTATTACTGGAGCACTCAATTCCAGCCGTCGGTCTGCCACTAATCTAATTCTCTTCAGAATGCATGTTTGTGAAAACGTATAGATTCACCAGTATCTCCGTGTTTTCGATGGTGCACATCCAGCCGTCTGACATTTAATAATGATTCGCATTTAATAACTCTGTCTTCGGTGTGTGTTGCTTCTCAAGAGTGGATGATGGATTGTGACGTTTATTTGATGCTTCCTAAAAATAATGCCTGTTTAAAAATTCATTGGAATGATTCAACGTTGGGGCAACAGCAGTTTAAGCTTTTTATGGTTTAATTTTTATTGATGTATTTATACATTTTTAATTAAATGATGACAAATTGGATAGATACAAGAACTGCAAAAAATATACGAGTAGAAATGAATTTTTTTATTCCAAATGTAAGCTAGTTGTTTATTTCTCTACCTTCATTTGTATTTAAATATTTAAATTTCCTATATATATATATATATATATATACACACTATGTGAAAAAAAGTATGTAT
>JAAIIK010000114.1:1653831-1677072 GCA_014706435.1 Silurus glanis
TATATATATATACTCAATGTTTCTTACATATTAGCTGTTTATTGCTCGCCTGCGTAATTTGTACATACGCCTCCGTCGATTCTGCTCGGTGCTGCTGCTAATTTTAGACCTTCGATTCCTGAGGAGGATGAGAGTGGAGGTTTCCACAAATGGAGATATTTTCATTATTTCCAACTGGTTTCGTGCGAAGGTGTTACCGTAAAGTGTAATAAAAGTAAACACTCGAAACTGGATTTTTATTCCGCATTAAAAAGGAGTAGGAGGATCTCAGGGAGAAATGGAGAGACCGGAAGAAATCTATGTGTCTGTAATGGATCGCTCTTTGTTCTGAGGTATTTGCGTATCGGTGATATCGGTCCGGATCAATTAAACCGCCGTTGCGGTAGCACTTTTTTTTTTTAATGGAAGCAACAATTAGTATGCAAATAAGGCACAGAATAAGCAGCCACACCCACCTGACCATGTTCTAGGTACAAAATAATAACCAGTTTGCAATGGCAAACAATGATTTAAGGACAAAAAGCCGTGACTATATGAGGAAAGTTGGGTGAGGGAAGTAACTGCCCTGATATACACCTAAGAGTGAGGTCTATTTTCAGACAATTACCACAGCATTCAAATGGTTTGACGAGAGCAGGTCGGGTTTCCCTTTCAGCCCTTTAATTCGTGCCTGTATTATGCCGCGATGAGCAACTTCTGCCTCTGAGATCACACGCAGGGCACAATCTATTTCTCCCTCCCGTCTCGTTCGCAGTGCCAGTTGCTATTGGCAACTCCGAACCCGGCAGCCTCCCCTGCTCGAGTCTGAGAGAGCATCGGTTTTGCGCCAGGGAGTAACAAGCCTGTCAGTTCACTTCCTGACTCCTGCTCGCGTAACATTTCCCGACAGCTCCGGCGCCAGGCCCAAACCCAAGCAAAGGGTGTGAGGGAGGGAGGGAGGGAGGGAGGGAGCAAGGGAGCAAGTCGCAAGCCTCGTTAGAGTTAATAGGACAACGAGATGCCGTGTTGTTTCCAAGAGAGCGGCATCCTTCGCCAAATGTCAGCGTAATTCCTTCTGACTCACCGTAATAACGATGAGAACGGCCCGCTAATGATTTCCTGTTTGGCACTAAAGCGGACAGCAGCGTGCCAGACTCCGGACCGACAGTTCTCCACTGACCTTTTTCTATTTACAAAAGATACACACGTTTTGTTTCTGTGGGGTTTCGCCTTTTTTTTTTCTTTCTTCAATTTTCACTCATTTTCTGTTTGATTTTACAAGTGGGTACTTTTCTGTGGGTAAAAGGGGGCTGTTTTTTTATATACAGTATGTGTGTGTGTGTATAGAACAGCTTCAACTCTTCTGGGAAGGCTTTCCACAAGGTTTAGGAGTGTGTTCATGGGAATTTTGGACCGTTCTTCCAGAAACGCATTTGTGAGGTCAGACACCGATGTTGGACGAGAAGGCCTGGATCGCAGTCTCCGCTCTAATTCATCCCAAAGGTGCTCCATCGGGTCGAGGTCAGGACTCAAGTCAATTTCTTCCACACCAAACTCACTCGTCCATGTCTTTAAGGACCTCGCTTTTTTTATTATTTCATATACACACACACACAAATGTTGCCATTGACAAAAAACCTGGAGGTGGAGTTAAAGATGCTGCGATTTTTCCATCAGCAGGGATGAGGTGGGACAGGGTTAGAAATGCGTTTATATGAGGGACCGTGCAGGTAGGACGTTTTAGAGACAAGGTGAAAGGATTGGGATGGTTTGGTCATGTGCATATTTGATGGACATGGGGATATATCAGTAGAAGAAAGCTGAGGATGAAACCGGCAGGCAGAAGAAAAAGAGGAAGACCAAGGAGGTGTGATGGAAGATACCACACTCTAGCGGTTGACGGAGAAAAGTTGTCTCGGTGTGTATTTTTTCTGTTTCAAACGATTTCAAACAGCAATTTTGGTGCTAAAAGCATATCTTCCAAGCGCCCAAGTACGTCTCCTGTCTTGTTTATGGTTGGCAAGTCGGTATCAATTAGCATAGTCCAAGATCTAAACTTCTGAGCTACCGCTTAACTTACCTCTGAGCTGCCCATATGATGTATATAATATACAGTATATTTTAAAAAGCCAGATAAACTCCCTAGCAACCTAGCTTACTTGATGAAAATTATGATATGGCTAAATAAACTAGCAACGAGGGAATTACTAATAACACCACATGCATTTGCTCCATTTCCTTATATGGTCATCATTTCCTATAACCTCGTACAGCTACTGTTTAGTTAGTAAGCTAGTAAGCTAACCACTTAGCTGTAGCATTCATTTTCTGAAAATTGCTTAGCTCTGGCTAAGGAGGCAGCAAACATACAGTAGCGTCGTTATGTGGTATTTAAAATTCGGAATTATCGTTAGAGCTCATTCTAAATGTGATTATTACCCATCTCTTTTGCAGCATTGTGCTTTTTTTCTTCCATTTTTTTTTTACTTAATTGGGACTCCACCCACTCATCTGTTCCGTTCCGATTTATCAGATGAAGAGTGATGACGCGGACTCTGCCTCATTATGATATATTTACTGTCCACTTGAGTCTAATTCATATTTAGTGACCTATTTATTCGAATTCAACAGATTGCGGCTCGCCGAGCCGGTCGTGCGTGGCTGCTGTTCAATTATTCATCGTCCGACTAAAGTCTCAGTGACGGCCATTTTGTTCAGCGGGAAATGTCTTCTCGATAGCCTAGCGTTTTTACATAATGTCTTTTTTTCACTCATTAAGCCTTAAGGGCAAGTACATCAACGTAATGATAACAGACTTTTTTTTTTTACCCCTTTAAAGTAGAATCAATTATCACTTGTTACATATTAATTTCTTTTTCTATATACACTATAGGAACAAAAGTATTGTTACACCTGACTTTTTTCAGCCATATTCTTCCCCAAACTGTCACCACACTGTTGGAGGAATACAATTTTATAGTCTCATGCTACGTCTACACTAATCTGGATACATTTTAAAACACTTAGATGTTTGAAAACGCATATTTTTCTCTCCGTTTCAGCCTTCCGTCCACTCTGAGATGCCGTTTTTAGTCAACCAAAATGTAGCTTTTTAAAACACTTCTTTCCTCTGCGTTGCCGCGACGTGTCAATGAGCCAGAAACTAAACGGCAGGCGGAAATGACGCGGGTCCGAGCGTTGAACGGTTTGTTCATGAACAGTACACGGACGTAAGAGTTTCCAGACGTTTCGTTGTGGATGAGCGACTATCGGGAAATGATTGAAAACAAAAGTGTGAACGTGGAGCGTTTTTAAACGAAAACGCCATTTAGTGCAGCACCGTTTTACCGTTTTAATTGTGTGCCTCCAATTTTGTGGTCAGTCAGGTGTCCTAATACTTTTGCCCATATAATATGTATATATAATATACTGTATATGTTCAGAAGCCAGATAAACTTGCTAACAATCTAGCCTACTTGATTACAATTGATATGTTTGATATCTTTTAATGACAAAGCAGCTTATTTCTCTATATGGTCATTTCCTATAGCCTCATACGGCTACGGTTAAGCTTAGCTTGCTAAGATCATTGTAGCGCTGCGTCTATCCCTAGTACCGTTCATTTACTGATAATAGCTGATGACATTCACATTCAGGAGGCAACATAGTGCCTAGTGTTTGGATTCCTCTGGTTTGAACCCTGGCCTTATGTTTGTTTATAAAATATTCTGTTCTGCTTTTTTGCCCAGCAGTCTGTGGCCTAATGTAGTGACAACAAAACTCGGGTCAGTTTTAATAAACACACTTGAAGCACACCCCCTGTGCCCTGCGCCTCCCTCTTGCACCTGGTATTAGTTGCTGTTCGTGTTGTCTGATAACGACATTTAACAAAGCACCATGAGTCCTCGAGAGATCTGGAGTATCATGTTGCTTGTTAATGAGCAGCCATGTTTGCTCATATTAGCTTGGATTTTCTTCATAACAAAACCTCGTAGGTGAGCAACGGGTATGTTTTGTGTTCCAGACGATGGCTTAGTGCACGGTTATTAGGCGCGTCAATTACTAGTCGCTTGATTGTCGCGCATTTTGAAATGATTATCGTCGCTGGGTGCGTTAATCGGGATAAATGACACCTATGCTAAAGGCTTTATTCGCTTTAACGCTAATGCAAAAATCGCACCTCTTCAAGCATGCACAAAGCATCCGCTTGCTAATTAACGCTAATTTTATGCCGCTCAACAATCTGAGAAGGGATCCAGCCTGAGGCGATGCCCGAATCCCACCTCGAAGACTACCCTCCCTTTGATGCTCCCTTATCTCTTTCTTCGCATCTCCTCCAATCGAGTGTTACGAAGGTTTTCCCTTCCGATAAACCCCGATCGAAGGTAACAACACCAGATGGATAAACGTGAACTGGGATAATGGAGCGGGAGGTGATGATGAAGATCTTCTTCCTTGCACAGCCTGTAGCTTTGGGAATATAAATGTCCTAGTGTTTGTCAGACCAATAAATCGAATCACAGAGAAGTGACAGAACGGTAGTGGATGAGATATGGGTGCGAGTGAGAGACATGGCGATACAGAAAGTGTGAGAGAGAGTAATAGAATGAGCGAGGGAGGGAGAAAAATGGAAAAAGAAAATATGTGAGTGAGGGACACGCCGATGTAGAGAGAACGACGATGAAATAAAGATAGTGAAGTGTAGTGGACCGTGATGGAGCCTTGAGGGTTGCCTTAGTTCACTGATACTGAATTGGATATACGGCCAAACTGTCAGATATGTAAGTAATAAACCTCTTTGTGTTGCTGTTACAGTGAAATGCCAAGTGATGGTTTGGTGAAGATGACTTACCGTCACCACCCTGAAGAGCTTTATTCCTCTTTTGGGAGGACTGTTCTTCCAATTCTAAATGGAAAGTGAAACAGAGCAAAAAAAATTGAGATTAAAAGAAAATTACAGAGTGGAACAAAATGCACATATACTGTAAATATTAAACCAAGGGCAAGGACAGAACCATGGGTGGAACCTTGACTGGCTACTAATGCAGTTTGGGAACCAGGGTTTTTAGCACTGTTTATTGCTATTTGTTTAAGCATGCTAAATCCTAAAATATATATAAGTATCATCAGCATATGGGTTAAGGTAATCAGGCATGTGAATCATCAAGTCTCTGGTATATCGTAAAGAGTTGGGGGCCAAGAACAGAATCTTAGATGAAATGTTGAGGGGCTACTAATGCACTTATGGCATTTTTTTTGCATGGTATCAAAAAGTTTAGAGACTAATGGTGCTGACTGGAGCTATTCTGACCATGTGTTACCATGTCTGCAATTTCATCATGGACAGCAAGTTGGGACAAAGAGCAAACGTGAAATTTTTAACATTAAGGAAACTGTTTGTGTCATCTCTCTTTCTGCAGTTGCCATAAATGTAATTGTAGAAAAATAGCGGTAACAGTGAACAGACTCATGTTATGTGTCAGGTGTGCGTACAAGTATTTACATTTGAGAACATTTGCCACTATTAGTAGCCAATCAAAAGGGTAGCTTGTGAGTTAGGTAGTTACGCTGACATTAGTTTCTCACTCTCATGTAACTGTACAAATAGTTCTTATTACCTACTGAAATATAATCGTATATATACATCTTCATGGCTAACTGTTAAGACCCAGGTGAGTCACATGTTTTAATCTACAGCGACTGTAGTGCTGTAGTGAATTCTGGCCAAGACTGCGAGTCTGGTTCCATAAATCAAACCTACATCCACCTTAGCTCCGCCCACAAAAAAATCACGATGTTTACCAACTGAAAAAGGGTCTATAATGCTGGAAACACTGAACAGTTTGAGTTATAATTGGCATTGTAAGTACTATTTAGTTAGTCAAGATGTACTCAAGACTTGGTGACCTCCAGATTCTCAACTATATCCAAAATAAGTACGATACAGTAAATCAGCAAATCAAATCAATAGTTTTAAATGCTTACTCAGACTTTACAATATCTACAACTTTAGTTCCTACCTTATAACAAGTCCCCATTTGCGGCTTGGTGCACAATACTAAAAGAAAAACATTGAACCCTGGATTCAGCTCATCCTACTGTATACAACCTCTCATTAAATGTATAGCAAAGAAGTAGCTGGGATCATTGATGCCCACATGCACTCCTACATGGTTCTATAGAGAACTTGGGAAAAAAAAATCCCTTTAGGGTCTTCAAAGATGGTCACAGGGTAATCTGTGCCTTCTCCTTATAATGATTTCAGCCAGATCTGGTTGCCCAGAGATATACGTGTGATTTAAAGGCGTTCCGGACTGTTCAGGTTATCCGAAGGACATTTTCCAGACAGTCAAAGAGAATTATGTCGGATGCTGCATCAAGAGAACCATTGACCGTTCTAACCAGCGATACACAAAGAGATAGCGAAAGAAAGGATGTAATGGAAGACAATCGGGCAGGAGAATAAAAGTGCAACGGAGAGAAAAAAAAATGGATAAAAGGAAAAAAAGATAAACAGAATGATAATGAAAGATAGTCAGAATATGGTGTCTGGAGGGACGAGTGAGTCAGAGAGAAAGATTTTGTGAGAGGCTGTGAATGAGATAAGAAGATATTGAATTTAGAAGGAAATAATAAATGAGATTTCAAGAAAGATCGACGGGAATGAAAGAATAAAAGTACAGTAAAATTAGGGCGCGAGAAAGAAGAAATCAGGTGACAAAGATTTTACGTTTAAGTGAAGGAATTGGAGCAGATGCCAAACCATGAAAAATTGAGAGAAAGAGAAAGCAAAAAATATCAGAAGTAGAAAGTAAATTAGAAAGCAAGAGTAAAAGAGATCGAGTAAACAAAATAGACCATGAGACGAGAGAGAATATGAAAGGGAAAGTAGAACGAAGTAAAGATTACAATTCAAGAGTAGACGGATCGAAAGTGAGACGGAGAGAGAGCGAAAGATCGCGAAAGTAAGGCTGTGATCTTTGTTCCCCTCCAGGCAGAGCAGAAGAGATTTCATAATTTTATAATTTGTAATCCACAAACATCACTACTAATCTCCGGCTCCTTTACGAGCCGTTGCCTAGCAACAGCCGGCAGTATGACCCCTCTTGACACACAGTTATAACACGTTTTACAGTAAGAGGACGTGGAGAACAGACAGAGAACTTACTTTCTTGCCTCCACCACCTCTATTATCTGTTTGCTAAAAAAGATTATATACTTACAGATTTGTTCACCGCTACAGTATTTCTCAGGGTGTATCAGTACACACAAATATACTCCGTGTTAGCAGCCATTTTATTAACACTTATCCAGTCAGTCAGATTTATGCTAATTCGGCTAGCACATTAAGGCACTATTTACCCTTTAACATTTATATGGTATGCTAGCTGAAATGTCTGAGCTAATGTATCCAGCAGACCAGTTAATCCCCCAATCCGTTATCATAATTGAACTGTTTCTATTATCACCTTCAAGTGTTTTAGTCAGAATGTGTACTCGTTTTTCCCAACAGTTTACACAATGAGCTAATTTCTCATAGCTCAGGATGAGTCTCCTAAATTTTATAGTCTTCTTTAAGAGTTTACATCATCAATAAACAATGTCAGATCTCATGGCCAGTGAAGAATCATCTCAAACACAACACTCTTCTTCAAAAGTTTGTAGAATCCCCTTCTATACAAGGGTATACCATTTTAATAATCATGGGAGTCCCCACAAACCCTATCCCTTAAACTCTTCTTCAGAAGTGTGCACTGTGGTTAAAGACCTCATAACCGGTGCCCTAAACCCTACATCCTAGAGAAGGGTACACCATCTCATAACTCGTGGTGATTTCCCATGGCGAGTCCCCTTAAACAGAAAACGCTTGTTCAAAAGTTTGTAGAATGAATAAACTCTGAAGTATATCAGTGTGTAGTCTCGTTAATCGTGGGAGTCCCCATAAACCTTGCACCCGAAACTCTTCTTCAGGAAGGTGCTTAAACTATCGAATATCTCATAATCTTTGCTCCAAACCGTACACACTTATTCTTACATAGTCCACTCAAACCGAACACCCTACATTTTGTGTGCTATTATTACACAGTTTTGTAGGTCGTGGGGAGTTCCATCAAACCCTATACTCCAACCCTTTTTCAGAAGCGTGTACATGGTTATACTATAACTATACAATAATCCAATGCTGAATACTCTAAACTCTACAATCCCCACCCTTCTATTGGAGGCTACACAGTCTTGTAACTCATCCCAAACTCCCTGAAACCCAACATCTTGAAAGGTTTTTCAGGAATGTGTAATTAAACTATGCTAAATATACTAAAACCATCATATCAAACCACCAATCATAACATTCTAGAGAAAGCTATATAGTACCATCATATTATTTATGTACGTCCCGTCAAACCTTTTTCAGTACTGTCTACCATGGTTACATTATATAGTACCTCGAAGCAAGGAACCTCTTGAATCCCCACTTCATGCAATTCCACTCAAACCCTCCTCCTTAACTCATTTTCAGGAATGTGTACCATGTTTAAACAATGCTATATCATGGCAGTTTCCTGAAACCCTAAAATCCTTAAACCTTTTACATAAGTGTCTGTCATTAGTACCCTATCTTGAGGCACTTGTCCCACTGTACCCTAACCCCTTTGACAAGTGTTTTAGCAATGTTGTTAACTGTTGAGTGCCCTAAATCCTACTCTTCTACAAGAGTCTATATATCTTGCACTTAGATGTGAATCTGTAAATGTTCTACCATACCCCTTAAAACATTCTTCAACTTGTGCATGACCACACCAGATTTTATTTTAGATCCTGCATTCACCCTAAACCCTAAGTACATATCAGACATATTAAATCTGACTCAGGCATATTATTTAACCACCTAGAAACTGTATAGCAATTTTAATGCTAATTCTGCTAATTTACCTTGTGATTTCAAAAGAAAATCGTGCAAACAGATTGAAATGAATTCTAAAAACCCGTCCTGGGTCATTGGAACAGAATATTACTAAGAAGTGCACACTACAGCAGGATTACTATTTTCGGGGCTGATAGGTGGACATTTTCCAGAGTCAACATTTAAGGCAATCGTTCGAGAGCAAACTTTCATTCACACAGCGCTTCTTAATGCAAATAGACAATGGCTTACAATGAAGACAGAGCGACAGATTGAGCTTCCTGAATAATTAAGAAAGACATTCAGGTTCCCCCCCCCCCACGTTTAGGTATGACCTCTTTTAAATTGACTCCATGCTAATTCCAATCCACGTCTGTTAAGCTAATTTACTTTTTAAAAGTGTAGCGAGATGCCCGTTAGGTGAAATTGCAGATAAAACACTCACCCTTGTACTAACAGATTCAGTACATAACCGTTGGAAAATTAGTCACACAGATTGCCGGATAAACACATTCAATGGGGCATTAGCATGTCACGCTATCTCAGCGACCCCCTGCTATTCATTAACTGCTGTAAAATGGATTATATGAAGCAAAGAAAGCAGTAAAGTGGCTATAATTTTGGTTAATTCTATAACAGATAGCAGATGTGTTCAATTTCACTACATGGATGAGCGTTAAAAGAGGCCTCAGAGAATGCTAATGCTAAAGAAGATAACCGTTTTTTTATGAAAACAAGGTGATATTTATCTCTATCTTTTACTTGATTGTGAAGAAACAAGCCCACATAGCATCCATGTTTTCATTTAAAAGAATGAGGTCGCAATTTACCTGAAGCTAAGTTTATTGTGAGGGAAAACTTTAGTTTTAGGTAACATTAAATTAAGATCAAACTTTAGCATGCAATTAAATTAGCTGAAGGGGACTTTAATGTGGATGTAGGGGTTGATCTAAAAGTCATATACCTGTGAGTAAAAGTTTGATCCTGAGATAAGATTAAAGCTAGCATTATTGTAATGCTTAACCTTTAGCTGAGCTAAACATTACTGTGAGAAAAAAATGAGCTTATAAATATAAGGAAAATCTACACCTGAGGTAAAAATAATTCACAGTATCTGGAAAGTGCCGTTATTAAGCGCAACTTAGAGTTAGGATTGAGGGGCTTGCTCAAGGGCCCAGCAGTGGCAGCTTGATGGTGCTGGAATTTGAACTCGCAAACCTTCTGATCAGAAGTCCAATGTCTTACCCACTGAGCTCCTACTTTCCGTATACAAGTTTGGTTTTGCAAAATATAAAACAAAGTGCAAAGTGTAAACTAGGGTCCTCAGTCCTTAACATCTGTAAGGAACTGGGGAATTACTGAGGAGATCAGGAAGGCGTCTGAGGGGATAAGACGGCAGCTACAGCTTAAGAAATGAAGCTGGACTTCAGTCTGTTTGTGTGTAACCTGATGGCCCTGTACCTCTTTCCAAATAGTAAGGGGACACACATTATGCGACCTGAATGAATGGAGTCTTTGATAAAGCTGTTGTTTGCAGTCGACTCGCATATACAGTGTCCAGGTTCGGAAGCTCAGTGCCCATGAGGAGCTGTGCTGATTTAACTCCCCGACACGATTCTTTGTGGTTTTCCCCTGTGCAGCTAGCATACCAGACTGTGATACAGTATGTCAGAATGCTCATTACGGTGTCGCCTTCGGAATCTAGCATTTTTAAAAAGTGTGTTCAGGCGTAAACTGCTAATGTGAAACGCTATCGTAACAGCATTACTGACAGATAAATGTATGCTAACCTTATATTGGTTATTTTATACCACTGGTATTGGTATATGTGGGTTTATGTTTAGCGTGAAGTGATACTTCATCCGTTCATACTGTGAAAAAAGTTTCTTGACGTTTTTATCGTAAATTATAAAAATATCTAAGCAAGAATTAGTTCAAACTTACACAACGCTACGATTTCTATTAGTGATAGCTTTAACACTAGCTATAGTACTGCTCTATTGGTAGCTATAGCATAAGCGAACGAGCAAAGGATGATAATGTGCAGTAGAAGCTAGCATTAAGGTTGCGTCGAGCTAAGTTTTCATTAAGATAAAACTAAAATATTTTTATCTTAGTCGTTTTGTGGTAAAATGTTAGTTAAAAAGGGTCAGGAACCTGTCATGAGCTGTTTCCTATCAGCCTTTGCACATCACAGAACCATGCCACGTGTCTGTGTACAACTTGTGTATATAACGTCATTTGTACGTGTGTTTTGTATATACATCCTCTCCCACTGAATTTTGTGTATGTTAAAAGCTTAATTTGAATTATTTTGAAAGGAATACTGTATCATAAGCTTGGGTTTATGTGAGGGTGAGGGAGCTAGCACTGTAAGCTTTGACATAATATGTATGAGTTAAAATATTAGCTTTTAATAGCATTCTTGTGAAGGGTAGCTTAAGCATAGAGTTAGCTCAAGCTAATTTTAAGTTAAAGAGAAGACTTGTAAAGAAAGTTGTGAAGAAAGGTTTTAGCTAAGCTGAAGAGATGATTAAGAGTGTGAGGTAAAAGAAATATTCAGGGGGACATTATTGTGAGGTGGAAAAGTGCTTGTGAGTGCAATGTGATCATGTGCTATGTTTTCATCATATTGTTCTTAAAAGGCGAAACATATTATTACTTTGTACTCCAACTTTATAACAAATGATCAATATTAAGGCCTTATTTGAATATAAAACTTCATCAAGAACATCAAGCATGACAATTTCTGCATCTGACATGCTGTTGAGAAATGCTAAGCAAGGCCTGCTAATTACCAAGAATATGTGGGGATCGTGAGGACAAAAACGTTTCTAAGTGGGATGATAATTGGTGAAGCGGTGGCGTCTGAAGCCGAGCCGCAGCTGTTCGTCTCAGATTGGAGAGTTGAAAGATAAATCTCGGTACGAATTAGCGGCGGATTTTCATCTCCGCCGAGGACAGATCCTCATCTCTCCCAGATTCGATTTGGACTCGTCGTCACTTTTTTTTTTTCCCTCCTTTTTTTTTTTTTTTGCGCTGTCAGACACCACAGAGACATTAAAGTGGGAGAAAGTGGCGGCTTCGGCTCACCAATCCATCACCCTTTGTGCAATCTGTAACTGTGAAATGTGAAAATAATAAACAAAGAGTGGTGATGCTTCGATTCAATTCAATGCAGGCATTCAAAGCAGATAGGAACGATTGTGCTCAGCCGTAACTCTTCCCACTTTTTCCACACCCTTAATTCTAGAACTTTCACTTTCATTTGGAAAAAACTTTGTTTCTTTTTACATTTGTTCTTAAATTCTAATTCTTGTTCTAGAATTGTACCTCCGAATTTTAGGAATTGTAATGGTTTCCACTACAAATCCTATTTGCGGCCATTAGTTGTTAACTATTAAAACCATCACCAAACAGTTTGCATTACTTAGTTTGTGTACAATACTTAACCATTATCATTCAAGCAAATAATTCTAGTAACTGACTTAAGGTTTAATGGTGTCCTAATGTTGTCCAGCAGATACCAACATGTGATCAAGTTGCCAAAGGTGTTCTATTAGTACTTAATGGTATCCCCATTAGACATAAAACTTAACAAACTGCTATTAAAAATCCACAGAGACCATTACATTTTTTTAAGGACAAAAAAAAATACCTAGCGCTTTTTGCCAGCTACCTAATCACACACTTTTACCTCAGAAATCCTTCCACAACTGAGGCTGGGTCATGTTTTAGCACAGTTTTCATGGCTGCTATATGATCTCTGATTGTTTAGTTGCTTATGGCAACATGGTACCTATGTAGAGGATTTTTTTCAGTAAGAATTGATCACAGCAGTTTTATACTTTATTAGCATATACACAATATAGAGAAAGGTTTTGAGACACCAGACCCGTCCAGCCATATGTGGTTCTTCCTCAAATTGCTACAACAAGGGTTGAAGGCACTTCTGTGTAGGATGTTTTTGAAAGTGGTAGCATGACACCTTCCCTTCACTCGCAGATCCAAATCTGTTCCAGCATAACAATTCCCCTGTGCACAAAGCCAGCTCTATTAAGGTATGTTTTATATGGGTTGGAGTGGAAGATCTCCTTCTATAGAGCTTTGACCTCAACTCTGACTGGAGCCCAGGCCTCCTCACTTTACCTACATCAGTATCTAACTTTGCTAACACCCTTGTGGCTGAATGAATCTTCACAAATCTCTAAGAAATCTAGTGGCACATCTTCCAGTCAGAAGAGTGAAGGTAATTATATCAGCAAATGGGGACAAATTGTGAAATTGGAAGATTCAAATACACATACAAATCGGATGGTCAGGTGTCCACAAACTTGTATGTAACTGCTCTTTTCTTAAAAAGTATGCTCGTTTTGTATGTGTTAATATTTGTGCAATACTTTTGTTTCGGCACTCGACATATCCTTCATACAAAAACAGTTATAAGCACACCAGATCTAGCATTATAGTAATTCAGTGTAGAATCTTAAGTTGGCTGTCAATTTCTAGGCTTAATTAGCTTGTCATTTAGGTTGTCATTAGGTTGTCATTAAGCTCTTAGAATCTTTTCTTAGATTCTTTTCAACACAAATGCAAATGTTCCGGATGGTTCCCTATGATTCTTTTTTTTTTTTTTTTTTTATCTGTCACTGTAGGTTTACGTTTTTCGCCATTAAAGATGGCTACTTAATAAGGGGTTAAGTCAGTAGCCTGTCATTAGCTAGCTCGCATTTATTTGAAAAGAATTATCTTGTGATGCATTATCCCGTGATGGAATCTCATTAGAATAAGGAGAGCTAAGAGCTAGATATCTGAAAGCTGTATTTTCTTTTGTAGTAATCATTCCCAGTCATCTGGGTGAAGGGAAAAAGGACAGAGATGGTATCCTCTGTCTCTTAACACCTTTATCAGCACCTGAGTGACAGGAAGCAGCAGAAAGCAGCAGATCATCAACCACCGGTTGTGAACTTCACAAGAGGTCGAAGGTCAGTGGAAAAAATAGACTTCGACTCTGTGCTTCCTGCCGACTAGAGTGGACTTGAGTGAACTTGGCTGGTGGAAGTGCAGTTTGGCTCGGAGTGGATAGATTGCAGGGAAAATAACTGTATACATCTAAAAGTGCAGCAGAATTCTTTTAGAACAGCTGTCCCCAACCTTTTTTGCGCCACGGACCGGTTTAATGTCAGAAAATATTTTCACGGACCGGCCTTTAAGGTGTGGCGGATAAATACAACAAATTAAAATGATACGACCGGCATAAAAACTGGTATTTTTCGAAATATAATAATAAACGTAAATTCACTATGTTGTGTTTTGTTAATTTTGCTAGCTTGGGGGTTTTAATTTAGCAGTAATGTATTATGTGTTACCGGCCGGAGCAGACCCTTTAAGAAGTTAGCGGATGTAGGTGATCGAGGCAAGCATCTTGACATGCATCAAGAGTGAGTCATAGACAGATGTGGCAGAGAGAATCTGGTAATTTTCCAAAATAAAACATCGTTCAGAATCAGATAATAAATAAAACAGACATAATGTAAGTTATGTACTCTTTCTGTGCGGCCCGGTACCAAGTGACCCACAGACCGGTGCCGGTCTGCGGCCCGGGGGTTGGGGACCACTGTTCTAGAATATTTAGTATGTTCACAAATATGGACATCATGTCTGCTTATTGGCAGTTCTTCTCCCATCCCAAAATGAAAAGGAAACAAGGAATACATAATAGTCAATTAATAAACATAATCTCATTTGGATGGGTGTCGACATGAAAAATCATACCACTGAATACAGTGCAAAGTCGTCATATATTGCAGATTGCACATCTTTTGTTTTTTGTCGACGTTCATGTCTGTCAATCCCGGCTACTCGTTATGTCCGAGTTGTTACCTTGCTGTGCTATTCCTCTCTAATGTTGTGTGGTCGTTGTCAAATAAAAAAGGTCTGCACTTGCGTTTGCCCCTGTAATCTTTTCCTGGCAAGAAGCTTGAGCCGCAATTTATTTCCCGAGAATACAAGAACTTCACCCACCTGATGTGAGAGCAACAGGGGAACAGAAATTTGATCAGCCCCACACTGGGAAGATCTTGATGCTTTGAGTCCCCCTGGGAAATTTTTTTAGAGATGGTGGTGTCCAACCAGGCAGGAACCATCTCCCGCACCAGCAAAGAAAACAGCCTACCTCGTTTCTTAGCAGAGAAATTTGATTTACCTCGGAGGATGTCACTTTGCCCAAGGACACTTTGGCCAAGAAGGTCACTCCACCTCCTTGTTTGATAAGTGTGTTATACTGCATTCTTTCTTCAGTCAAGATATTGCTTATTTCCTTTGCTATGAAGGCCCTTCGGACCAACTCCCTTTTGCTCTGTTGAAGATGTTTCCTCTCCTCTCTGGCTTTGTAGTGAACATCTTTTTTCCAACTGGTACACCCTTGGGCTTTCTGCAGGAGTGATTTGTGATAGAAGGGTATCTGCAAAAATGAAAGTGAAAGTTTCTAAGACGGTGGTGAGACCTGCTATGTTGAATGGGTTTAAGACAGTGGCATTGACTAAAAGACAGGAGGCGACAGAGTTGAAGATGCCGTGACTTTCTTTAGGAGTTAAGGGTTATTAGAGGGACCGCAAAGGTAGGACGTTTTGGACAAGGTGAGAGAGGCTCGATTGAGATGGTCTGGTCATTGGCAGAGGAGGGACATGGGGTATATTGGTAGAAAAATGCTAAGGAATGAGACCCTAAGCGAAAGATGAGGGCCAAGGAGGAGGCTTATGTATGTGGTGAGGGCAGAAATGCAGGTGGTTAGTTTGAAAAAGGCAGATGTTGAGGACAGGGTGGTATAGAGATAGATGATTAGCTGTGGTGACTCCTAAGCAGCTGAATGAAGAAGATGATACCCTTGGACTTTCTTCTCTTGCTGGCTTCATGGTGGCCATTGTTCCATGTTCATGTTCTGTCCTCGGATGTTACACCCCACCTTGGCTATGCTGAGGGGATTGTTTTGCCTCTTAGACATTTAAACTAAGATTACTAGGGTTAGGGTTAGGGTGAAAGGACTTCACACATGGTACCCAGGACTCCCTATAAATGCTTTGTAATGCACTCATAGATTTGTCCTGTGCTATCATTCTGTTGTTCTCGGCTACTTGTATTATGTACAAGCTCTTACCTTCCCATGCTATAACTTTTTATTGTTTTATGGTCTTTTCATTTAATTAGTTTTTCACTGTAAATAATATTCAGCTGCATTTGCTTTTCCATAACCAATTCCAGACAGATGTTATCTTTATTTATTATAGATGATTTCTTCCTTATATCTTAAACCCGGTGACTATAAAATGGGCAGCAGATGTGATTTTTTCACTTTTTATTTATTTTTTTTTATATATTTTTGCATTAGCTCATATGAAAAAAAGGATTTGCTCAGGATTGAAACTCTGCTATTTCGGAATCAAAATATTTTCCTTGAATCGGAGCAAATCTAAGTCTGATTTAACTGGGCTTAATGCTGTATAATGTTCAGCAGGGTTTTGCAGTTTTGGGAGAAGAAAAATGCACAATTTAGAAATATGTTGTGTTTAGCAGCAGTTGAATTCATTCCAAATCTAAAGTTTCAGGAGGCATCAGATTTTTTGATTGTTAAATTTGTCCAATTAGCTTTATTTTTTTATAACTAGGGTTGCTTGATGACTTTGTTCAGAACGTGTGTCTGATTTCTGTGACTTTTTGGTAGCGTCACAACCCGATTGCTGCTGCCTCCTGATTGGTGGTTCCTACTTTAAAGCCACGTCATCACATCCTCAAGGAAGGCCATCCTGTTATAAGAGCCATTTGTTTGTACTGTTCGTTTGACAACCTCAGAACTTGTTAGATTTTGGGGTTAAGAAGTTTGGAGATTGTACGAACCTTTTGTTTGTTTGTTTTTGGCTAGGTAGGGTAGGTAGGTAGGTAGGGATCCCGGTCAGTGCACTGGCACACAAGCCAGTGCACTCCTAGTGCCGGTCCCAAGCCCGGATAAATGGGGAGGGTTGCGTTAGGAAGGGCATCCAGCGTAAAAACATGTGCCAAATCAAACATGAGGATCTCGAATACGGAAAGTTTAAGGTAGGGTAGCGCATTGTACTTTTCTTTTCTTTTTTTAGTTAAGGTAGAAGCCACACTTAAAAACTTTGTTATTTTGGCATTGTCGTCTTTAGAAGTCAACACCCAATAAATTCATTATTCTTCTAATTTTCTTGTCCATGCAGGTCTTTTTATGTTGTGCCTCTTCCCCTAGACGGAGTATGACAGTAGTTTGTTCTCTGTCTTTAACTACGTTATCTCCACCCTCTCCCCAACAAAGATCATGGTCACCGTAGATGCGGAACATGGAATAGATTTTCCACTAGATTTTGTGGAGATTTGTGTTCATTCAGCCACAAGGGGGGGGTTCATAAAGTCAGGTATTGATGTAGATTGATGAGGCCTGAGGTGCAGTTAACGTTCCAATTCAATCCAAAGTTGTGCAGTAGGTTTGGAGCTCTATAGCAGGAGATCTTCCAATCTTCATGGAGCTGTGCAATGTCGTGCTGGAACAGGTTTGCGTCTCTTAGTTCAAGTGACATTTTCATGCCATTACATCCAAAGACATCAACAATTGTGCTCCAACTTTGTGGTAACACTTTGAAGAAGAACCACATAAAGTTCAGGTGTCCTGGATATTTTTACTGAGACCTGGGTAGAGGGAAAACTTTAAAATAACTTTCTAGTCTACTAGTTTTTGATAATTACTCAACAAGGAAGGTTGGTCTTTGGTTTCTCGTGTATGTGAATTGGAATATGCCATCAATTCAACTTATTTTTCTCTATAAAAATAGTATAATTCACAAGTTTTGCGAAGGAATGAACATCTTCTGATAATGAATTGAGGAAATAAGCAGGTCTTCTAGCAGGTCACGCCAGTGAACAAGTAAAGTCTGGAGTCAGAATCCCCGAAGCAACGCCTACTCAAATATCAGCTACCAGTTAACACAGTTTACAGAAGCAACACATCACATGGTACAGTGTTGAATAAAAAATATACAGCGCCTCCGTTTTATTATAGCATTAGTGCTAGATATAAAGAGGAATAAAAGGCACTTCTCGCTAGTGCACTCAGACTTTTTCGCGCCCTACATTAGTGTCGGGGGACACGAATTAAATTTGCGGCATGTGTCGATGGAACACAGCTGTCGTACGCCACTGAGTCACAAACAGCAGGAATGGGAGCGACAATTCGCAGACTACAAATGCGATCTGGAAGCGGCGTGGTGCTCGGCACCAGATACTCGCAGATGGCACTGTGACAGACGGGCAGAGAGATTAGAGCGCCGACCGGCAGCTGAGAGAAGGGGAGAACCGAAAAATAAAAAAAAGGAGAGAAGAGAAAAGTCGAGACACCACCTCACACACACACTACAGAGAGACGAGTGTGTGAGGACAAGCCAGGAAAATAATGTACTCTGTAATATGGGAGATGAATTCAGGAATAAAAAAATAAACAAACAAAAAGTCCGACAGACATGCGGTGCCTTGCATAAGAATTCACAAAAAATCGAGCTTTTCATAAATAAAAAAATCTATGCATAATAGCCTTCGCGGTTGAAATCAATCAATAGGGTTGTTTACATAAATAATAATTAGCAATACAATCTACATTTGAATAATATTCAAATTTTAATTTTGAAGGCTTTTGCTCTGAAATCCGCAAATTAGTTCTGGCGAATCTGAAGTTACATCGTGAAATGAATAGTTTATTATTAGTAGATTTGTTTTCTCTACCCATCCAGAGGTTGCACCAGCTCCAGTCGTGTCCCACCTCATGAAGATTGTGGACCTTTAAAGAAGTAGATGCCGTGCCCGCGAACATCCCGAACCATCCAGAGACGTACCAGCGCCAATTGGATCCCACTTCATGTGGACTTTGGATCTCTTTGAGTGTTTTAAAGGCTTTGGCATGGAGAAGCTGGTGTTGGATCTATGATGATCTCAGATGTTGCGCTATTTTAGGAGTTGCTCAGTAGCTCCTGGTTCCATGATCTCAAATGACTGTATAAGACTGTAGAAAGAACATTACTCATCATCACACATTCCGGTGCTCATGTTAGTTCTCACTCTCCAGTGTTCTGTATTGTTTAAAGACTATAATCACACTCTTGATATCAACCAAATGAGGATGGGTTCCTCTTTTGAGTCTGGTTCCTGTATCGGAATAACTTGCGCATAAAAAGTGAGGGAGGCGAGATTGAGATGGTTGGACAAGTGCAGAGGAGGGGCATGGGGTATATCGGTAGGAGAATGCTAAGGATGGAGCTGCCAGGAAGGAGGAAAAGAGGAAGACCAAGGAGAAGGTTTATGGATGTGGTGAGGGAAGACATGCAGGTAGTTGTTTTGAGGACAGGGGGGGTCCTCAAATCGCTAATGGGAGCAGCCGAAAGAAGAAGATGATGATACTCATATTGTAAAAAAGCCTTTAGCAGGTCTCAGTATTGAGAGACTGGGTACTGTAGCATGGCTTAAAGTCTTCTCTTGCAATGCTGCCTTCGGACAATGAATTGAAGTGAATTGAGTGTGACGGGGATCTGGCTCGCTTTGCATGGACACGAGCGGCAAATTGATACCGATGGCTATTTAAACAGTTACATTGACATGACGCTAAGAAAAAAAATTGGTCCACGTCGGTGGTGAGACCAGGCTTTGAAAACTACATATAAATTTTCATCCGTGTCCTGGAAGTCTTCTTTTTAAAGTGTGTCAAGCACCTTCTGTGATTAGCTCTGGATCTCCGCAATGGTGTCAAAACGGCGACCTTTAAGCTGGATCTTCATCTTCGGGAAGAGGGCGAAGTCCGCAGGAGCCAAATCTGTGGAGCAGGGTGGGTACGGAAGCAAAATCCTGTGGATCGTTGTCCGACGATCATCACGCATGAGTTGCTGAATGGTTTTGTGAAATGCCGCGGGGGTGCAGGCTCATCGAAGTTCTTCCTGGTCTCTCTCGTCGTCTTCCAGTGACGTTCTCAAAACACGTTGGACGACTAGTTGCAGCTTCGCTGTACGTCAAACGTACGTCACGTCGAATGTTTCTGTGGCAGATTTGCTCAGTTTCACAGACAATTTCACGTCTGCTCTTTGTTTGCACGTTATGAAATCGCAGACGTGGTAACACGTGGTCAGAATAGCTTGAAACTTTGTAATAGTACCGGGAATGTGGTCAACATTTTCTTCAGTTTCCTATTCAGAGATTTTTATTTCCTTCCCGTTTTGTCAGGTCTAAAACAGAAGAAAAGTCTTGCAACTATGGGTTTTATTTTATTCTGATTTGTCCTCTAAATGAGTAAAGAGGAAAGTAGCTGCGGTGATTTCTGGTACCTCTGGGTGACTGTACTAGCTTGTTTGTTTAGCTTGCCAATTAAATGAGTACAGAAAGACCACACCCACAAGAAACAAGCTACAGGTGATACCAGCTAATGCAAACGGGGGAAAAAAACAAGATAAATAAGACACACCCACCCATACGATGAGTTGATTCAGAGAGAAGACATTTATCTTTTAACGTCAAATGTGTAAATGTAGGTAATAAGCAAACAGATCGCTCAAGCTTGCTTGATGTTTGTTCACTGCTAGCTGGGCGCGGTGCAGATTCATAGCATCGTATTAATCCAGAGATCGATGTTTGTAATACTCCGAAAATGAAGCCGTTCGTAATAAGTGACATTAAAGCAACAGGAATTTCGAGTTTCATCTCAAAGTGAAACGAGATAACAGACAAAAACTTTTTTTATTTTTTTATTTTAAAGTTCGATAACAATGTCTCATAAACACACACACACACTGCAAGTCTTGCTCTCGTGGTCCTTAGTATTTCATCTCTATCACATCTCTTTCTCTCTCGCCGCCTCATTAAAATCTCGCCTCGAACTTCGCACGGCTTCCATTACGCATTCATAGTTTTGTTGTTTATTTATTTATTTATGACTTCTTCAGAGAAACGGCCACCTTTTTTTGTCTCGGCTAAAGCCCGAGCCTTCCTCCACTAATGAGGACGCACCCCCCAAAGCCGTCTGCTTTCCCATCTGAAGCTCACGCTTCTCCCGAACACACTCTCTTTGTGCTTTCCCCTCGGGTTGCGCCCTACTAAGTCACACTCGGCCAGTTGCAGACGATGAAGGCGCCTAGCGAAGAAGGAGGATAACGAGGGGGAGGAGATGAGCCTCGAGCCAATCGAGAGGCTGCGTCTCAAACCCAGACCGGATCGCCAGTCGTTAGGAGACGAAGCCTCCAAAGGCGGTTTGATCCCAGCGCACAAAATCGAGGTCAGGCTTCGCGTCAACACTTTGATATCGATAGTTTGAAAAAGTTTTTTTTTTTCATTTTGGAAAAAAAAAATAGTTTCTGCCCAAACAAAAAAAAAAAAATCACATAAACATCACAATTGCTTTCAAACTATTTACATCATATTAATTTGCGTCCCATTTATTTGCACACATTCATTTTTTTACATGTACATGATTTATTTATTGATATGAATTTTTATAAATAATGAATTATTTTGCAATATTTTGCATTTTTAAAACTTATTTTCACGTGATTTTTAAATGATTTATTTAATCCCCATTAATTTTTTTAATAGTTTCAATTACTTATTTGTTTCCCCTTTAACATTTTCAAAAGAAATTATGAAATAATTTCCAGTATGATTCATTTTCTTATATAGTATTTTTTTCTTTTTATGTTGAATGATTTATTAATTTTTTTTTGGTTATGATCATTTTAATTCCCCAAATGATTTTAAAAATATTTATTTATATTCTAATTCTAATGTGTTAAATTATTGATTTATTTTTTGTGTGAGATTTTAATGAAATTTGTAGATATTTTATTTATATTCACATATAATTATTATTTTTTTTTTACATTTTTTGAAACACAAATAACCTTAAAAAATGTTTTGCATTTTTGTTTATCGTGGTGATTCGAAACGAATGCTGAATGTGTGTTTTTGTGCAAATTCTACAGGAAAGAAAACGCAAAATTATAAATGGTTCATGAAAAAGCATAACTGTTTTGAACTGTTTCAGAGGAAACCTTTCCTCACTGTGTCCAGCTTATCTTAAAATGTCTGTCTTGTAAATGTGCTTTTAAGTATAACTGATCAAATCACAATCTTCTTCTCTGTCAGCCATTGTGGAACGGAAAAACTATTAAACGAATATATTTGACCTTGTGCAGTTTGCTACAGATGCGGTTTGAGAGCTCTGACCAATCGAAAGACGTGAAAGTGCTGATGTTATTGTACGCCTGCTAGATGGCCTCGGTGCCGCCAACAATCTGACAACAACCTTCAAGCTGCATGAACTATTGGAAATAATGTAATACGTATTCATGGACAAACTTATTAAAATCTATTATTCTGATAGAGTTTAGGCCAGTAGAGTAGACCTTGCTGGCCCTGATGGTGTTCCGCTAAATTGTCCTATCTCTCTATCTATCTATCTATCTATCTATCTATCTATCTATATATATATATATATATATATATATATATATATATATATATATATAAATATATATATATACTGTGAGTTGAAGGTGACTCAGCTGGCACAGAATATGTTGAGTAAAAGGTTTTGATCTAACAATAGCTGCACAATTTCTTCCTGTACTTTTCTACTTCTCTTTTCCAGAACATTTTGTGAACATCATTTCAGTCGGTGTGATAGACGTTTAAAAATAGCACTTCATAGAAAGCTAAAAGCATATATATATATATATATATATACACACACACACACACACACACTGTATTGCCAAAAGTATTGGGTCACCTGGTCATTAGTACGGTATGTGATTTTTGAGCACACTCTTTCCCTCCACTTTTCTGGGAAGATGTTCCACTAGATTTTGGAGTGTGCTTATGGATATTTGTGTTCATCAGCCACAAGGGTGTTACGAAAGGCAGGTACTGATGTAGGTAAGGAGACCTGGGGTGCAGTCAGCGTTCACAATAATTCCAAAGGTGTTCAGTAGGGATGAGATCAGAGCTCTATAGCAGCAAGATCTTCCTCTCCAAAGCATGTAAACCAGATCTTCAAGGAGCTCACTGTGTGCACAGGGGCATCGCCATGCTGGAGCAGGTTTGTCTTTCCGAGTTCAAGTGTATGGAAAATTTTATTATATCGCATCTAAAGACGTTCGATACAATGGATCGCCTCCAGCTTTGTGGTAACAGTTTGGAAAAGAACCACATATAGCAGGAAAGGTCAGGTGTCCCAATACTTTTGGAAATATTGTGTGTGTGTGTGTGTGTGTGTATATATATATATATATATATATATATATATATATATATATATATAT
>JAAIIK010000114.1:1677082-1690074 GCA_014706435.1 Silurus glanis
TATATATATATATATATATATATATATATATATATATATATATATATATAATGCACTTACTCACTACAGATTCCACATTACATCTAGCAGGAAGAAGATTAGAGAACAGTTATTAGTGTGTGGTGTGGGTGTACAGAGACACGTCCTCCGAGGTTTTGTAGATGGAGCTGGAGATAAAACCTCAGGCAAACAGGCATTTAGACTTCAAACACAATCGTGTTTTGTTGCCGCTTGCATCATACGCGAGCAACAAGTGATTCGATCTTACCTTGCAATGAAATTCCGACTAAATGTTTTAAAAAAAAGACAGATTCAATTATGATTTTGACCGTTTCAGCAGCAATCGTGTGTGTGTTGGTTTTTTTTGTATCCTGAAGAAAATGTTCTTCTTGAAACGCTTATATATGATTTTGATTGAATTATATGTGATGTGCTTAGCAAGTCATTTTCTCATTTGGTGCTCAGTGAGTTGTCATTTGTGAAAGTTGTTGTTCCTGACATCCGAGAATAATTGAGACTGAGGAGGAATGAAAGCATTTGGTTTTGGTTGGGAAGAGCATTTTTTTGTGTTTTGTTCAGAATGCAATGCTAAGCTAGTTAGACTAAATTTTGTGAACGCCTGACCATAGAACCACATTTAGTTCCCATTTGCTGTTACATCTTCTGAGAAGATGTTCCACTAGATTTTGTAGAGATTTGCTTTTTCAGCCATAAGGGTGTTAGTAAAGTCCGGTAGTGAGAAGGTCTGGGGTGCAGTCAGCGTTCCAATTGATTCCAAAGGCGTTCACTAGGTTTGGAGCTCTAAAACAGGAGATCTTTCATGCCAAAGCTGAGATTTGTGTATATGACATTTTTCATGCTTGAACGAGTTGGATTTCCAAAGACATTCTACAGTATAGCTGTAACTCTGAGGTAAAAGTTTGCGGAAGAACCACAGGGTGTTCCAAAACTTAGTCCATATACTTGTTCATATGTTGTAACACTAATTATAAAACATATTATGGTGTGAAAAGAGCTGAACACTAAAAAAAAAAACACTAACATCTAGCTGCATTGCTCTCTTTGAGTAGGCAACATGCATAGTATTACCACCAAGAGGTAGTGAAATTATGACTAAAAAAACACAACAACCGGAATTTCATCCAAAAATTTACAATCCCGATTCCAAAAAAGTAGGGACACTGTACAAATTATGAATAAAAAAAGGAATGCAATCATTTACAAATCTCAAACTTTTAGTCACAATAGAACCCTAACCCTAGATAACATGTTGAAAGTGAGACATTTTGAAATGTCATGCCAAATATTGGCTCATTTTGGATTTCATGAGAGCTACACATTCCAAAAAAGTTGGGACAGGTAGCAATAAGAGGCCGGAAAAATTTAATGTACATACAAGGAACAGCTAGAGGAACAATTTGCAACTTATTAGGTCAATTGGCAACATGATTGGGTATAAAAAGTGTCTCTCAGAAGTCAAGATGGGCAGAGGATCACCAATTCCCCCAATGCTGCGGACTTTCTCAGAGAAAAATTGCAGAGTTTGAAGTTATCATCATCTACAGTGCATAATATCATCCATCTGGAATCTGGAACAATCTCTGTGCGTGAGGGTCAAGGCCAGAAAACCGTACTGGATGCCCGTGATCTTCGGGCCCTTAGACGGCACTGCATCACATACAGGAATGCTACTGTAATGGAAATCACAACATGGGCTCAGGAACACTTCCAGAAAACATTGTCGGTGAACACAATCCACCGTGCCATTCGCCGTTGCCGGAAAAAACTCTATAGGTCAAAAAAGAAGCCATATCTAAACACGATCCAGAAGCGCTGTTTTTATTCACAATTTGTCCCAACTTTTTTGGAATCGGGTTTTTACTTGTAAAGACGATGGTGTGTAAATTGTGTCGTGGGTTTTTTCTAAATAGTGTTTTCTTAGGGCAAAAAAAAAATAATGACCGAGAGCTCAAAGGCACACGCGCTGCAGTTTAATTACTTTTCCCGAAATCGATATCTAATTGCTCATTGTGATAAATGCGAAATAGTTTCTTCACCATTGGCTACCCCTGTGTCGCGGCGTTTCGCACGTAACGCCGAACACACATCTGCTGGCAGAAATCATTTTCGGCTTCATTATTGACGTCCCACGACGTTCCCGCTAATTGCGGTTTTCGCGCGGCACGCGATAAGCGATGTTAATGTAACGCGCAGCCCGACGAAATCTTTTCCGACCCGTGGAAACCATTCGGCTCGTTTACGGTTTCCCGCCTCTACTGCGAAACGATGCCCGGTATTAACGCGTCTCCCGGTTCGTGTGTCGGTCTTCCACACTTGTTCACTCAGCTTCGCTCAGACGTCTGCCAGCGAACATGCTAATCCTCTACACGTTGTTTGCCCTGCTTTCGTGATCTCGAGAAACATTTCTGACATGCATAACTTGCGTATCTGCCATATATACACACACACACACACACACACACACACACACACACACACACACACACATGCATGCATGCTGTTCCCTCGTCTCGGTGAAGGCTTGTCGTTTTACTAGACGCTACAATAGTTGTGTAGTGTAGCCGTCATGTAAATAACTACCTGTCTGAATATCTGAAAATTCTGGTGGAGTTCTGTGTCTCTTTTTCTGGTTTTAAGGCGTCCATTGTGCTACACACTCACACACACATACACACACACACACACACAAACTGTCATAAGGATTACCTTAAAATGACAGTTGTGTTGCTCTAAAATGTAAACAGACGGTGTGAAGTAATAAAACAGCCTGCTGTTCCTGAACATTCGCTGCAATTTCATGTTATAGCGCACAAAGATTAGCATCGACACGGCTCAATAACACTGTGGATTTTCACATACTTCAGGAGAAATGGGTGGATGGAGGGATGGATGGAGGGGTTTGGGATGACAAAGATATCTAATGTAATTTGGTTTCTTTTTAATTCTGTATCACTACTAAAAATCCCCCATCTATCTTCTCATGGATGGATGGATGGATGAATGGATGGATGGACGGACAGATGGATGCAGTGTGATATAAACATGCATACATTATCCTAATTGATTTCAGTGATTACTGAGCAGGATGGATAAAAAAAGTGATAGATGGATGAAGAGACAGATAGAAGGCTGAATAAATGGATAGAGGGATGAATGGATTGAGTGTCATATGGACATGTCTACATGATGCTAACTGATTTTAGTGAGCATTAATTGAGAAAAAGTAATGGGTGGATGGAAAAATAAAGAAAAGGATAAAGTTCTATATTTTAAGATCTACCGTCCATTTTCTCTTCCCAGTGATGGATGGGTGGATGGATGGATAGTTTTATGAATGGATGGATGGATGGATGAATGGATATATAGACGCAGTGAGATACGGGCATGTATACAATACCCAAATTGATTCCAGGGATAATTAAGACGGTACGGCAGGCAGCGATACGGACGGATAAATAGTTAGAAGGATGGACTGATAGAAGGATGGAGGGATGCAAGTATGACGTATGAAGAAATGATTGAATGAAGAAATGATGCGCTGTGGCACAAAAGGTGAAATGGATAGATGGTGTATCTCCGAATAATGTTTAACAGAAGACAAAAAAAAGAAGAAATAAGTGGATGGAGAGAGAGAAAGAGGGAGAGAGAGACAATAATGAAAAAGAGGGGTGAAGTATTTAGTAGTCTTTTTAAGATGAGCTTGGTTTGTGTGATGAAGTGTGATTTTTATTTAGTGCCTGTGTGTATGTGTGTGTGTGTGTGTGTGTGTGTGTGTGTGTGTTTTGTCCTTGAGCTTTAGTAAAACACACTGTACACTAAAGCAATTGTTAATGTTGTAATTAAAGACTGTGTGATTAATCGCTTCATTCTGACCAATCAGAGCAAGAGAAGGAGAACTGAGCCTAGATGTTAGCATCAGTGCCCATATATATATATCTGGGATACTTTAGTTCCACTAATTTTAAGTGTGGCACCGAGTCGTTAGATTAGATTTCTTTTTCCTCGTCTGTCGACTCGGATTGTCGTAATTCAGGCGTATGAAGTCATCGCAGGAGTAAGTACTGCTTATTGAAGATTTTCCTCGAATGGATTGTTTTATGTGGCTTTTTTTTTTTTTTCGTTTGATGCTCTTGTTCGTCTGCCTCCGCCTGCCTTCCTCTGCCTCCACCAGGAAAGGTTTCGAAAAGTTTTAGCTGCAAAAGAAGTAAACAAATTGACGAATGTTGAATAAATAAATACTCAACTGCAATAAATAATGACAAATTGATGAGGAAGTGATTAAACAAATGGATGGATGGATGGATGGATGGATAGGTGAACTAAAAGATAAATTCTGCAAGGATTATTAAATAAATTAATGAATGAATGGATGAACAAATTTAAAAGCAAATGTATGTTTGCAGGGATTAATTAAGATAAGATGATGGATGAAAGAAAAAGAAAGACAGGAAAGAGAGAGAGAGAAAAGAAAGAAAGAAAGAAAGAAAGAAAGAAAGAAAGAAAGAAAGAAAGAAAGAAAGAAAGAAAGAAAGATCTCAAAAGCAAATATAGACCTACAGGGATTAATAAAAGGTAAGAGGATGAATGGATTGATGAACGGATGGATGGATGGGTGAATGAATGAATGAATGAATGAACGGGTAAACAAAAGGGTGGATAAAAGATTGAATCAGTGGCACACAAAATAACTAACTAATGAAATAATAAATGCCCAGATGGATGAAAACAATCATTTAACTCTATGAATGGATGGATGCTTGCAGAAAATAATGACAATTGAGGGTTTAATTAAGAAACAAATTGATAGATGAATAGATGGATAAATGAATCTTCTTCTTCTTCTTTCGGCTGCTCCCATTAGGGGTCGCCACAGCGGATCATCCGTCTCCATACCACCCTGTCCTCTACATCTGCCTCTTTCACACCAACAACCTGCATGTCTTCCCTCACCACATCCATAAACCTCCTCCTTGGCCTTCCTCTTTTCCTCCTACCTGGTGGCTCCATCCTCAGCATTCTTCTACCAATATAATTCATGACCCTCCTCTGCACATGTCCAAACCATCTCAATCTCGCCTCCCTCACCTTGTCACCAAAACATCCTACATGTGCTGTCCCTCTAATAAACTCGTATCTAATCCTGTCCATCCTCGTCACTCCCAACGAAAACCTTAACATCTTCAGCTCTGCTACCTCCAGCTCCACCTCCTGTCTTCTACTCAATGCCACTGTCTCTAAACCATACAACATCGCAGGTCTCACCACAGTCCTATAAACTTTCCCTTTCATTCTTGCAGATACTCTACTATCACAAATCACTCCTGTCACTCTTCTCCACCCACTCCACCCTGCCTGCACTCTTTTCTTTACTTCTCTAACACACTCTCCATTACTTTGCACTGTTGACCCCAGGTACCTGAACTCCTCCACCTTCTCCACCTCTTTTCCCTGCAACCGCACCACTCCACTGCCCTCCCTCTCATTCACACACATGTACTCTGTCTTACTCCTACTGACTTTCATTCCCCTTCTCTCCAGCGCATATCTCCACCTCTCCAGGCTCTTCTCAACCTGCTTACTACTCTCACCACAAATCACAATATCATCCGCAAACATCACAGTCCAGGGAGACTCCTGTCTGACCTCGTCCGTCAACCTGTCCATCACCACTGCAAACAGGAAAGGGCTCAGGGCCGATGCTTGATGTAGTCCAACCCTCACCCTGAACCAGTCTGTCGTTCCTACTGCACACTTCACTGCTGTCACACTGTCCTCATACATGTCCTGCACCACCCTCACATACGTCTCTGACACACCTGACTTCCTTATACAGTACCACAACTCCTCTCTCGGCACCCTGTCATACGCTTTCTCTAAATCCACGAATACACAATGCAATTCCTTCTGTCCTTCTCTATACTTCTCCATCAACATCCTCAAAGCAAATAAGGCATCTGTGGTGCTCTTCCTCGGCATGAAACCAAACTGTTGCTCACAGATGGTCACCTCTTCTCTCAGCCTGGCTTCCACTACTGTTTCCCATAACTTCATGGTGTGTCTGATCAACTTAATTCCCCTGTAGTTACTGCAGGTCTGCACATCTCCCTTATGCTTAAAGATCGGTACCAGCACACTCCTTCTCCATTCCTCAGTCATCCTCCCACCTTCCAGAATCTTGTTAAACAATCTGGTTAAAAACTCCACTGCCATCTCTCCTAAACATCTCCATGCTTCTACAGGTATGTCATCTGGTCCAACCAACTTTCCACTCTTCATCCTCTTAATCGCTGCTCTCACTTCCTCCTTACTAATCCTATCTACATCCTGCTTTACCAACTCCACATCATCCAACCTTCTCTCTCTCTGATTTTCCTCATTCATCAGCTGCTCAAAATACTCCCTCCACCTTCTCAACACACTCTCCTCACTAGTCAACACATTTCCATCTCCATCCTTTATTGCTCTAACTTGGAGCACATCCTTCCCAGCTCGGTCCCTCTGCCTGGCCAATCGGTATAAATCCTTTTCTCCTTCCTTAGTGTCCAACCTCTCATACAGCTCCTCATATGCCTTTTCCTTGGCTTTCGCCACATCCCTCTTTACCTGCTGCCGCATCTCCTTGTACTCCTGCCTACTTTTCTCATCACTCTGTCTATCCCACTTCTGTTTTGCCAACCTCTTTCTCCTTATGCTCTCCTGCACTTACTCATTCCACCACCACGTCTCCTTGTCTTCCTTTCTATTTCCAGATGTCACACCAAGTACTTTTCTAGCTGCCTCCCTCATCACTCCTGCAGTAGTTTCCCAATCACCCAACACCTCTTCACCACCACCGGCCCCTGTCTGACCTCTTCCCTGAACCTCACACTACACTCTTCCTCCTTCAGTTTCCACCATCTTATTCTTCTGTCAGTCCTCACTCTCCTTCTCTTCTTCTTTGCCTCCAAAACCATCCTACAGACCACCATCCGATGCTGTCTAGCTACACTGTCCCCTGCCAACACCTTACAGTCTCCAATCTCCTTCAGGTTGCATCTCCTGCATAGAACATAGTCCACCTGTGTGCACCTTCCTCCACTCTTATATGTCACTCTATGCTCCTCCTTCTTCTTAAAAGAAGTGTTCACCACTGCCATTTCCATCCTTTTAGCAAAATCTACCACCATCTGCCCTTCCACATTCCTCTCCTTAAAACCATACCTACCCATCACCTCTGTTCCCCTCACCAACATGCCCATTAAAGTCTGCCCCAATCACCAATCGTTCTTTCCTATGTACACCATCTACCACTTCATCTAATTCACTCCAGAATCTTTCCTTCTCCTCCATCTCACAGCCAACTTGTGGAGCATAGGCACTGATGACATTTATCATAATCCCTTCAACTTCCAGCTTCACGTTCATCACCCTATCAGAAACTCTCTTCACCTCCACTACACTCTTACTGTACTCTTCCTTCAGAATCACCCCTACACCATTTCTCTTTCCATCCACACCATGATAGAACAGTTTGAACCCACCTCCAATGTTCCTGGCCTTACTCCCTTTCCACTTGGTCTTCTGAACTCACAACATATCTACCTTTCTCCTCTCCATCATATCAGCTATCTCTCTCCCTTTACCCGTCATAGTACCAACATTTAAAGTACCAACCCGAACCTCCACTCTCCTACACTGCTCCTTTCCCTGCTGTCTCTGTAGACGTCTTCCTCCTCTCCTCCTCCTCCTTCGGCCAACAGTAGCCCAATTTCCACCGGTACCCTGTCGGCTAACGATACCTGTGGCGGTCGTTGTTAACCCGGGCCTCGACCGATCCGGTATGAAATTCTCATTTGTGATCCGCATATTTGATTTGGCACATGTTTTACGCTGGATGCCCTTCCTAACGCAACCCTCCCCATTTACCCGGGCTTGGGACCGGCACTAAGAGTGCACTGGCTTGTGCCTCCCTAATGGCTGGGTTAGATGGATAAATGAGTAAATGCCTAAATTAGCACACTGCCATTCGTTCACTGAATAAATCAACAGCAATTCTTTGTTAGTACAGACCCCGATTGTACAGATTATTATGATTTTTTTTCAATCTTGTCTTTGTTTTACATCATTCAGCGAACGGCTTTTATTTTGTGTGTGGACACCGATAAGACTTTTCTTTCCCTCACAGCAGTAAACATATACTCTCGCTTATTGTTCCGTATTCAGTTCTTCAGATGCAATGTGTTTATCAGTTGTGGACCCTCTCGCCTCGCTCTTCATCTTTCCTCATCCATCTTTCTTTCATTTATTTTTGTCATCCTGAAATTCAGTGGCCTCGAACATTCAACCATCAATCCCTCGTTCCTGGCAAGAAACAATTTCATCAGTCCACACACCACATTTTTGACAAAAAAAAAATATATATTTGAAGAAGTGGTTCCTGCGGTCAGAGATATCTAAAGTCTTAAGGCCTAGAAATGGTCTAATCTAGAATTATTAATAGTTGAATTTAGAATCGTAGATCTGATCTCATGCACAAGTTGCCTAATGGTTTCGACATTTTCGGTGGTCTTCCAGATCTCTCGTCATCTTCCATTAATGTTCTTGCGCTCTTAAAGCATGCGTGCCACTCGAAAGACCCCGAACGGCTCGCCGCAGCATCAACCTGTGTGTCATGTCAAAAGTCTCTGTAGCAGATTTGCCAACTAGTTTTCTAGATGACCATCCATCTAGACCATCCATTAAGAATGGAACTAGTTTATCATGCAGAATTTCATGTTTGCTCTTTGTTCTAACTTGTTGTCCATGATGAAATCGCAGACATGATAATGCACATAGTCAGAACAGCACCAGTTAGCATTGTTAGTCTTAAAACTTTTGGATACAATTTCGTAATTATGTTCAAATAACTTCTGTTTGTAGTGAAAAGTCCTTTGCAGACTTTTACAAGTCCTTGTTTCATAGCTGGATTGCTGAAGAGAAGGAACTCCTTTTAAGTCTCTCTCTTTTGGTATTTTGCTGTTTGGTTCGTTAGTGCTTTTCTGATGAGAGCACTAAAAAGAATCAGTGTCCAGGCTGGTGAAAAATCTTTGCCAGTTGTCCAGGCCCTGGTCCTACATCACCGGATGTAGATGAATGTGATGCAGGGAAGAGAACTCCCGATGGACTTCTTTGTTGTCCTCGCCACTCTGGATAGCACTTTCTGGCTCCCTTCTGTGACAGTCTTTTCTGCGCTTTTCAAATCTGCACTTGACTTTAAATCTGCACTTAACCATTAACTCGAAGCAGGGAGTTTTTACTCCAGGCCTGTAGACCAGTGCATTAAGTGGGGGAATGGTGGCACAGTGGAAAGCATGACTACTTTACAGATTCAGGGTTCTGAGTTTAATCTTGAACGTCCAAATGAATGTCCGCTGTGGCGACCCCTGATGGGAGAAGCCAAAAGAAAGTTTTATTGTATAAATGTAGCAGGGGAGTATTTTGAAAAATAATGTGAATTGAAATGTGATATCACGGCCCCACTATCAGCAAAGTACTATAGGAACACACCCTAAATGGAACTCCAGGGGTTCTAAGGATTGTCTGTCCACATATCAGAACATTTTTTTGAATGTTCCAGAAGTTGAAGAACCTTGAGGAATTTAATGCTGACACAGAGAGAACTAATAAAACTCCACAGACAGTAACCTGAGCTCAATATCAAAATGGGAACCCTGCAGATGTTTGAATGCAAAGCTGGTAAAATGTGGTATAAAATATTGCTGTTTACATTTGGGAATACAAAATGGGAATAATTTGAATTTGTTGAAGCATTTCTTTTCCTGCTACAGATAAAACAAGCCACGGCACTAAAGAAACCTTTGTCAATGCTGCTAAAATCAGAAGTACAATAGGTTCTAAGGCCAGGTGTTTTCTTTGATACCTTCCTTCACAAGTTAAGGCCAAGCCAGATTAAGAAGGCATTGTGATACAAAAACCTTGAGGTGTAATGAAGAAGTCCTTACCATTGGGTTCCTTATTAAATTTGGCTTAACCTGGGAAGCAAATGAAGAAAACCCATCAATGGAATAAGGGGTGAACAAGTCATGCTACTTTATTCTGGATCAGCTATAAGGACCTGATGGTGTGCACAGTAATACCAGCCTGGAGCTGAAGTAGTCAAGTCTCGAGAAGACGAGGGACTGAACAAGCAACCAAGTGGCCCCCTTGGAGAGCAAACGGTTTAATCAGGCCTTTAAGAAGCTTCGCAGCATAAAAGTACGCACTTCAGACAGCCTTCTATCAGGGTAGGATATCTCAAAGCCAGAAGGAGAAGAAAGAGAAGCTTATTTAATTATTTGAACTTCAAGTACGAGTGGGTAGCATTTGACGAGCAGGTTGACACCATTAGCCAGCTCTCTTCCTTCTTCTTTTTCTCTTTTTTTTTTTCGCTTTTGACATTTACCTAACTTTTCTTAAACCCGAAATGCACATTTTCTAGATTAAAATCTCATCAGAAGCCTGATTAAAACCTGATCTTTCATCGTGTGTCTCTCAGGGGATGGTGGAGGTAAAGAGATCTCTGCTTAAACATGGAGGCTGCATCCAAGGAATGTCAAATTGCAAAATATTGTTGGTGTGTGTTAGATCTAGTACACTTCACATAAGAGAATTTGAAAAGAGTGCACTACAAACTGCTAGTTATTTCCCTAAATATGCAACTACATTAAATCAAGCAGTATCCCAAGGCTTTTTTGTTTGCTTGTGCAAAATATTTGTGTGTTTATTATTACAGGAAAGTCAACACAACATACCTTATATCTGTTTATAGTTACATGAAGGCATAAGTGTCAGACTTTTAATTTTTTATAGTTACAGGAAAGTCAAAACATACTTTTTATTTGTTTAAAATTACAAAAAATCTATACATTTGTACTTTATTTTGTTTATAGTTACAGGAAAACCATGGTGAGACCTGAGATGATGTATGGTTTAGAGCCAGTGGCATTAAGTAAAAGACAGGAGGTGGAGCTGAAGGTAGCAGAGCTGAAGATGTTGAGGTTTTCGTTGGGAGTGACGACGATGGACAGGATTAGAAATGAGTTTATTAGAGGGACAGTGCATGTAGGACGTTTTGGAGACAAGGTGAGGGAGGCGAGATTGAGATGGTTTGGACATGTGCAGAAGAGGGACATGGGGTATATCAGTAGGAGAATGCTGAGGATGGAGCCTCCAGGAAGGAGGAAAAGAGGAAGGCTAAGGGGAGGAGGTTTATGGATGTGGTGAGGGAAGACATGCAGGTGGTTGGTTTGAAAGAGGCAGATGTAGTGGACAGGGGGGTATGGAGACGGATGATCCGCTGTGGTGACCCCTAATGGGAGAAGCCGAAAGAACAAGAAGAAGAAGAAGTTGTTACAGGAAAACCATGGTGTCATACTACTTATTAGTTTATGGTATCAGATTTTTTTATTCTGTTTATAGTTACAGGAAAGTCAAAATATATTTTTAACTGTTTATATTTTCAGGAAAGTCACAACATTGTAGATAAACATTATTTATCTATTTATAATAAGCCAAAGTTTAAAACTTTTGATCTGTTTATCGTTACATGAAAGTCAAAACATACGTTTTATCTGTTTATAGTAACATAAAGGCCAATGTGTGACTTTTGATCTATTTATATTTACATGAAAGTCACAACATTCTTTTATCTATTTAGAATTATAAAAAAATGTATGAATTGCACTTTATTTTTTTTATTTATAGTTACAGAAAAACTATGGTGTCAAACTTTTTAATGGCTTTGACAGGGAAGTCGAAACATCAGATTTTTATTACTGTTTATAGTTACAGAAAAGTCGCAATATACTTTTCATCTATTATAGTATACAAGAAAGTCAAAACATACTATTTATCTGTTTGATGTTACAGAAAATCAGTTATATTTTATTTTGTTTATAGTTAAACTAAAGCCCAGGTGTCAGACTTTTTAATTGTTTGTAGTTACATGAAAGTCACAACATACTTTTTATCTGTTTACAATTACAGAAAAAATAAATGAATCTGAATTTATTTTGTTTATAGTTTCAGGACAACATACCTCATATTTTATTGATTTATGGTTACAAGAAAGTCAACAAATTTTGTTTTCTGCTTATAGTTACAGGAAAGTCGCAACAAACTTTTTAATTGTTTATAGTTACAGGAAAGTCACAATATACTTTTTAATTGTTTATAGTTACATAAAAGTGAACACCGTACTTTTTTGTCTGTTTATACAAAAAAAAAGTCAAAACATACAATTTTTCTGTTTGTACAGAAAATAAATACATTGTATTTTATTTTGTTTAATAGTTAAACAAATATCAAAGCGTCAGAAATCAGTATGTGTTTATAGTTACAGGAAAGTGAAAAGATCATACTTTTTGTCTGTTTATAGTTACAGGAAAGTCCCGGCAGACTTTTTATCTGTTTATAGTAACATAAAAGTCAACACACCATATTTTTTCAGTTTATAGTTACATGAAAGTCACAATATCCATTTTATTTGTTTATAGTTAAAGGAAATCAAGGAACTGTAGTTTTTGTTGATCGTTACAGGAAAGTCAACACATCATACTTTTTCATTTGGGTATAATTACGGAAAAAATCAAGGTATCACACTTTATTTCTGGCTAGAATTATGGGAAAGTCAAAGCAATAAATCTGTTTAAACTTTGCAATAAAAGTTCTTCTTATTACCAACATTATCATGAGTTGTCTGAGAAACCACAAAGGGTAAACTTCTCTAAGAAAATATCACAATGGCTGAGATTTATTTATTTATATATATATATAATTTATATATATATATATATATATATAAAAATAAAATGCAACTCTATGTGCTGAGAAAATCCTTGAGAATTCATCACCAGTGAAAATCATTCTGGTGGGTGTGTATTGTATTTAGCTTTGTGCTAAAAACATACAAGGGATTTATTTTTTTTTCTTCACTGATGTTAGCCAAAGGACAA
>JAAIIK010000114.1:1702010-1717729 GCA_014706435.1 Silurus glanis
ATATATATATATATATATATATATATATATATATATATATATAATATTGTAATAGAATATTATTCGCATATAACTTTTTTTATTTCATGTCTTGAGTCAGGAGCCCAACAGCTAACATGTCTGATAAGATGTTGTACTCTGGTTGATCCAATCATGACATCTATAGATTTTGACATCATTCTTACCCAGCAGTTCTTACCATTTTCCCTCTTAAATCTTAATATCATTGCTAATTCTGACCCCTTTCGCCTTCCATACACTCATTTGACACTTTTCACTTTCCTTATATGGTCATTGTTCCAGTATGTTAATCAGATCTTTGTGATCAATTATTCATCTCCAGAGTATTCTCTGTTGAGGACAATTCCAATCAATATGTTTGCTTTATTTATATCATCATATGAATGTTGCTTTTGACCCTTTTTGCTTTTCACACTCTATTTGTTAATCTGACCCTTTTTAGTTTTCACAAACCTTCCATCTTTCTTGTCTTCGGGAAGACAGTGTGTCACAATTAACTTTCCAGATCTTGAATACTGTGTACAGGAGTACAGGCTGACCCTTTTCAGGCTCCATATTCCTGTTTTTTGAAACGCCTTCTGTCTTAATCATCTCCCTTTAGAGTTTTTGGAATGGTAAGGACCCCACTCAAGAGACACTCAAGACTTATTTTTAAAAAATTGGCATTTAGATGTCGAGTCAATCAAACTATCATCTATAAAACGTCAAATAGATTTTGAGAAATGTTCTCTTTCGTAATCATTTGCGAGCTACAAAAGCAGGAAAACAAGCCCTTAAAATGGCCGACTCCCTGCTCAGTGCCCTGACTAGTGAACTAGGGAATTGATTGAGATGCACCGACACTCTTGGGTCTAACCCTTGTTGCAGGATGGAGCCCTTTTGCTTTGTTCTTCAAATCCATTATTTGGATTATTTGGACCCCTTTCACCTTTCACCACACATTCGCCTGACCCTTTTCGATTCCCTCTTTCTTGATATGGTTGCTGTCAGGGTCAATCAACGATAGATGAAGTCTATCGAGAAAAAAAATACACACACACAACGTTGTTAATTAAATTCCGCTCAGCATCGTTGTACATCAGGAAGCACAGTATCAGTGAATTATCGGCTACCTCGTGACAGAGAGAAACTCCCTCAGACTCCAGCGCCCTGCCGGGAAACGAATAAAGGGAAGTATTGGAAGTTGATGGATCCCTCGCTCTATCGCTGTTGTCAGGTACTCAGTTGGAGAGATGCATGCTGGGATTTCACACTTGCAGCATGAGCTCACGACCCGAGCGCCGAACTGCATCAGTAAATAACGACGGAAGGTTCCACATGCTGTTAGAAAAACACCAGGGAAGGAAGAGTGCTGTTTCTGCTCACAGTGCTTTAAGCTCTGGCTGGGTGTGCTACTGGGAATGCTACCTAGGCATCAATTCTGGGATGTGTTCCAAATCCTGAAGTGCTTCTAACTAGTGTTCATGAAGAAATTTTGTTTTGGGGATGTCCTGTATGAATACACAATGCTGCTTTCAGGTTTAATGAAAGCAACATACAGTAGAAATGAGGCGTTAGCTTGCCAATAGTTCGAAAACTTTCACTAGCCAACAAATAAATAATGATGCTAGTCATCACGCTAGTCAAAATGTTAAGACAAAATGCTGCTCAGATCATTAGTCAAAAAATACTATAAATCAGTTTAGCCATTGCTTCCATTAAGGTCAACCACCAAAACTACTGAAGGAAGTATCCTTACTTGCGAATCAGAAGGCTAATTAGGGGTTAGCATATGAGACTAGCGCTTTGTGAAAACAGGAGCGAAGCAACCTAATACAGAATGGCGTTACTAATAAAGATAAGAATCAATAAACATACACTTTACATTCTCAATGCATTATGGATTATTACCTCTGACACATCGACGGCTCTTCTCACACGTTCAAAACGCAATACTGCTTACGTGGTCAGAAATCACATCCTCAGAACTCTCAGGCCGAATCACGCTCTACACCCACTCCAGGATAGCAAAAGAGGTCAACGGTCAAATAACATCTGGCTCCTCTCATCACGCTCAGCACCAGTGTAATAAAGCGTAGCCTGACCTTTCTGACCTTCTCATTACTTTAAGATTCAAACACCTATTTGTGATTTTTTTTTTCTCTCAAAAATCACTGAAAAACTGAACTACAACAACTTTTTTTTCTAAATTGAAAATTCATTCATGATCAACTATGTTTATTTTATCAAGCTAATTCAAATCTTTACAGTTTTTCTGTCATTTTAGCTTATGATTACCCAGCTAGCTTGGGCAGCCTATTAACAGCTGTGAATTATGTTTTGGTTTACATCCTGTCAGGTTAGCTTGTTTTAATCCAGCTAGCATTAGCAGAAGATCATAACTTCATAACTTAAACTTATGAAATACAATGTTAAAAAAAAGAAAAAACCCAGCATGGTTAGCTTGTGCTAATCCACTTAGCATTAGCAAAAGATCATAAACCTACTAGTTATAATGTTTAACGCACACCTATGTATTATAAAGTTTAGGGGGAAAAATCCTATTAGCATAAGTTACCCAGCTACATAATTAACACTACTAATATATATATTTTTTATTTATTTTATTTTTTGGAAATAAAATATTTTCAGGTTAGCTTGCTACACCACTAGTATTTGCAGTGATCATTAACTTTATCAAATACAAATTTATTGGGAGGGAAAATTCTGTCAGAATCGATTCAGTTACCCAGCTAGCAAAAGTTCTCTAGCCAAGCTACCCTGGCAGGGCTTTAAGAGTGTTTAAGGGGTGTTATACTGGCAATACTGGTGCGATCTTGAAGAATTAGATTCATCTGGATTAAATATGAACAACATGGCTTCCCTTGTGCTTGCTGATGGCACACAAACAGCACTAGCATACCAGCAGACCGATTGCTCGACATGTGTCGAATGCTTAATTGCCTCTGAACAGTTTAGCTTAGCGTTTAATTCCACACGGAGGTGCTCGCTAATGACCATGCGTTGCTGATTAGCGCTCATCTGCTCATCCTTGCACTTAAATTAGCATTAGGCTACACATGGAGAAGGACAGGTTGTTGAGGAGACAGCACGGTGGCAGAAGCTGACCAGTTTTAGAAGGCTATTTTGATGGAATAAAGGACATTGTTTATTTCAGAATGTCTGCCAAAAAGAATGAATAAATAAATGAAAACCATTGTTAATTATTAACATTTATACATTTTATATATATATATATATATATATATATATATATATATAAAATTTTTGTTTTTTTTATCCTGTCAGGTTAGCTTGGTAACCAGCTAGTATTTGCAGTGATCATCATTATAATCTGTGAATTATAATAAAAAATAATCCTGTCAGGTTCATGTTTAGCTATAAGACCTAGTCTGTCTCTGTCTGTCTGTGTTTATATACCACTGTCTACCTTTATGTCCCTGTCTATATATCTCTCCCTGTCTTATTTCTCAAATATGCCCTGAATATCTTTGTCTGTTTGTTTGTCTCTCTGTGTCTGGTGTCTGGTATACAGTAAATTTGCTCATATTGGTCTGTCTGTCTGTCTGTCTGCCAACCCAGCCATTAGGGTTGCACAAACCAGTGCACTTTTAGTGCCGGTCCCAAGCCCGGATAAATGAGGAGGGTTGCGTTAGAAAGGGCATCCAGCGTAAAATGTGCGAAATCAAATATGCGGATCAGGAATCAGAATTTCATTACCCGTGTTACCAACGACCGCCACAGGTATCGTTAGACAACAGGGTACCGGTGAAAATTGGGCTACTGTTGGCCAAAGGAGGAGAAGGAGAGGAGGAAGATGTCTACAGAGATGGCAGGGAAAGGAGAAGTGGAGGATAGTGGAGGTTTAAATTGGTACTTTAAATGTGGGTACTATGATTGGTAAAGGGAGAGAGTTAGCTGATATGATAGAGAGGAGTAACATAGATGTGATGTGTGTTCAGGAGACCAAGTTGAAAGGGAGTAAGACCAGGAACATTGGAGGTGGGTTTAAACTGTTCTATCATGGTGTAGATGGAAAGAGAAATGGTGTAGGAGTGATTCTGAAGAAAGAGTACAGTAAGACTGTAGTGGACGTGAAGAGAGTTTCTGATAGGGTGATGCACATGAAGCTGGAAGTCGAAGGGACAATGATAAATGTCATCAGTGCTTATGCTTCACAAGTGGGTTGTGAGATGGAGGAGAAGGAAAGATTCTGGAGTGAGTTAGATGAAGTGGTAGAAGGTGTACCTAGGAATGAACGATTGGTGATTGGGGCAGACTTTAATGGGCATGTAGGTGAAGGGAACAGAGGTGATGAGGAGGTTATGGGTAGGTACGGCTTTAAGGAGAGGAATGTGGAAGGGCAGATGGTGGTAGATTTTGCTAAAAGGATGGAAATGGCATTGGTGAACACGTATTTTAAGAAGAAGGAGGATCATAGGGTGACGTATAAGAGTGGAGGAAGGTGCACACAGGTGGACGATATTCTAAGTAGAATGCAACCTGAAAAAATTGGAAACTGTAAGGTGTCGGCAGGGGACAGTGTAGCTAGACAGCATTGGATGGTGGTCTGTAGGATGGGTTTGGAGGTGAAGAAGAAGATAAGGAGAGTGAAGACTGAAAGGCAGGCAGAGAGACTGAGCTGGAAAGGATGTACTGCAAGTTAGAGCAATAAAGGATGGAGATTGAAATGTGTTGACTAGTGAGGAGAGTGTCTTGAGAAGATGGAGGGAATATTTGAGCAGCTGATGAACGAGAGAGAGAGAGAGAGAGAGAGAGAAGGTTGGATTTGGAGTGGAGGAGGTGGAGGAGTTCAGGTACCTGGGGTCAACAGTGCAAAGTAATGGAGAGTGTGTTAGAGAAGTGAAGAAAAGAGTGCAGGCAGGGTGGAGTGGGTGGAGAAGAGTGATAGCAGGAGTGATTTGTGATAGAAGAGTATCTGTGAGATCAAAAGGGAAAGTTTTGTATGGTTGTATGGTTTAGAGGCCGTGGCATTGAGTAAAAGACAGGAGGTGGAGCTGGAGGTAGCAAAACTAAAGATGTTGAGGTTTTCGTTGGGAGTGACGAGAATGGACAGGATTAGAAACAAGTTTATTAGAGGGACAGCGCATGTAGGACATTTGGAGACAAGGTGAGGGAGGCGAGGTTGAGATGGTTTGGACATGTGCAGAGGATGGACATGGGGTATATCGGTAGGAGAATGCTGAGGATGGAGCCGCCAGGGAGGAGGAAAAGAGGAAGGCCAAAGAGGAGGTTTATGGATGTGGTGAGGGAAGACATGCAGGTGGTTGGGGTAAATGAGGCAGATGTACAGTACAGCTTACAGTATCTAGCTAGCATTAGCAGTGATCATAATTAACACTATCAGCTACAATGTTTTAAAAGAAAATCCTGACAGGATAGCTTGTGCTAATCTACTTAGCATTACTATAAGATCCGAACAAACTTACACATTACAATAAAAAAAAATCCTTTCAGGTTAGCATGTTGGTCTGTTTGTCTGTCTGTGTGTTACAAGGTAAACAATGGATTTCTGTTTAGGATTTGGCTTGTTATTGATTTATGGACAAACATTTCAATTCATTGTTGCAGATTATCGCAGGTAAAAGATGCTCTACTAGATTTTAGAGTGTGGAGCTGTGGATATTTGCGCTCAATCAGAGATGTTAGTACAAAATTCGCTAGCACGTCCAAAGACATCCTATAGAATTGTGTAACTGATTTTGTGGTAACTGTTTAAGAACGACACATGGCTGGAAAAGTCAAGTGTCCCGAAACTAGTGTTCATTAAGTGTATTTCGAATCGATCGTAAGCATAAAGTGCACTTGTATGACCGAGGACAGGATGCGACGTTAATCTGATTAGGTCGACATGCTGTGAGTGGCGTTCTGTTTATGAAACATTTTGCGGGTTAACATCCATCGAAGGAACACTCCGTTAGCCACCACGCTCCTGCCAGCCATAATCATCTCCAAGTAATGAGTACCTCGGAATAATGAGGACGCCTTCGTGTTCGACTTGTATTCCGTACTAATTAGCTGTCAGGGACAGGATTAGACACAAAAAAAGGCTAATGTTTTTACTTGTCGCTAACAAGTAATCCAAGCTTATAGCCTCCAGTTTTGCATTGTGATTTTTTTTTAGCTTTTTTCACTCATTAAATAAATTACTGTTGCTCCTTTGTGTTTGGAACGACAAAAACAAAATGGCTGCCATTTGAAAAATTACACTAGTGCCAAAGCTTTTAAATTACATGCTATACATTTTATGAGAACACTAACTAGGCATGTAAAGGGCATTCAGAAAGTGTTCAGATCCCTTTCATCGCAGTGACATTTAAGAATTGTATTTGTTTTGTTTAAATGTAAAACAATAGATATTTGTATTATTAACAGAATACTGTTGTTGGTCAGGCGTTTTTCATCTGGCCGAAGGATGGCTAGGCTAAGGTTTTGCTAACATGTGGAACCAACTTGTTTGGTCCTACATAAGACCAGAATTGGGCCAGCTATAAACATGCATTTGGCTGAGATATTTCTATGCCATAAGCCATCATTGGGCCAAACCAATTTTGCTATGTGGGGGTGGTGGTGGCAGCAACATGCTGTGGGGATGTTTTTAATAGCAGAATCTGGAAGACTGATCAGGGTTGAGGGAAAGCAGAAGTACAGAGATATCCTCAATAAAAACCTGTTGCACAGCACTTAGGATCTCCGACTGTCTTGACAGTTTACCTTCCTGCGTGCAATGAAGAATGGCAGAAATTCCCCCAATCCAGGTGGGCAAAGTTGCATCTTACTTCAAGTAAGCACTGAATAAAGGATACTTTTGAATACTTATGTACTTATGTATGTAGAAAAAATCATGGGAAAATAGCTAGCAATGTTCCAACACAGGCTTTATTTCTTTTAATTTATTTTAAAATAATTACAGTATTTTGCAAAATATTTCAAATTCTACGTTACGTTCAAGAGGGTTCCAATATTCAACGAAGAACCCAAAGACATCAAAAATAATAGCTCAAATCATTACATTTGGGATGGCAGCATTGTAATAGAACACGTCATAAATACTAGGGTAAAGCGTGTAGATTTTGGACGGAGTAAAAAAAAAATCTATAAATAGCAAAAACACCAACTCGTCGTTAATTGCGCAACCTTCAAAATGGCCGATGTTGAGTAAAAGAACCCCGGGACAGAGCGGAGAACATCAAGTCATAAGGCGTCAGTGTAATGAGCACAAACCCCTGAATCTCCAGCAGCGAGAAAATGAAATACACTCTAATGAGTTGTCGTTTGCTTCCTTCTTTATTTATTTCTTTATTAAAAAAGAAGAAGAAAAGAAAAGCGCTATTTTTGGACGAGCTTATCTTGTTCGAGGAAGCCGAACGAAGCTCGCAGCTGCCGGGCGAGATAGCGGCTCTGTGTTCTCCATGATGAATAGTCTAATTCTGCTTTTAGAAATCATTTAAATGTGATTTCTCTCTCTCTCTCTTTCTCTCTCTTTTCTCCCTCCTCGGCACACTAAGCCGCTCTAAAGACAAACATGTTGCTTATTAAAGTCCGGAATTGTCCTCCTTTTTTTTTTTCCTTTTTTTTTTTCACCACTAACGAGTTCAAGTCATTATCAACTTTTTTAATAGGAGCAAAATAATGACCTAATATTTTATACCACGGTTCAGCGATACGAACGCCACCGAAAGCTGGTCCCTACTTAGGCGCCATCTTTAGGTTTGAAGTAAAGATTTGTCACGCTATGACTGTTTTGGTGTTTAAATAAGAATTAGATTTTCTTCTGGTTCATGAAGTTTATATTCTTGTTTGTTTTGTTTGTTGTTTATCTCCAGGTCAAGATCTCTGAATAACTCATGACTCTCTGCTCTCCCCTTCAGCCACTGCTGGCAACCATGGGGTGACCATAGACAATCAACTGTCCTCCTTCTCACATGTTGTTAATGTGGCTCGTTCTTGTTGATTTCTTAACTACAACATCCGAAGGATTCAACCATTTCTGTCCACTCAGGCTGCCCAGGTCCTTGTCATTTCGAGACTGGACTACTGCAGCTCTCTTATGACAATCAACGTCTGAAAGCTATTCATCAAATGATCCAAAATGCAGCTGCACGACTTGTGTTCAATCTGCCCAAGTTCTCCCACACAATTTACATTTACATTTACATTTGCGGCATTTAGCAGACGCCCTTATCCAGAGCGACGTACAAAAGTGCTTTGAGTCTCTAGCAATGAATAAATCTACACTGGTACGCAAGATTACAAACTTAATATAAATATAACTCTTGAATTCTACTAAGCAAACTTGGAAAGTGCTAATTTAAGTGTTTCAGGAAGAGGTAGGTCTTTAATCGTCGCTTGAAGATAGTCAGGGACTCCGCCGTACGGGCATCTAGGGGAAGTTCATTCCACCACCTCAGTGCCAGAACAGAGAAGAGCCTTGAAGTGTACTTACCTCTCATTCTGAGAGAAGGTGGTACCAGTCGAGTAGTGCTGGAGGATCTCGGACAGCGTGGCGCAGTGCGAGATGTGATGAGGTCTCTGAGGTAAGATGGTGCTGGTCCATTTTTGGCCTTGTAGGCAAGCATCAGTGTTTTAAATCTGATACGTGCAGCTACTGGAAGCCAGTGAAGGGAGTGCAGCTGTGGGGTGGTGTGGGAGAACTTGGGCAGGTTGAACACAAGTCGTGCAGCTGCATTTTGGATCATTTGCAGTGGACGAATAGCGTTCAGAGGAAGACCTGCCAGCAGAGAGTTGCAGTAGTCGACAAGCACCTGGGCAGCCTGTGTGGACAGAAATGGTCAAATCCTTCGGATGTTGTAGAGAAGAAATCGACAGCCACGAGCCACATTAGCGACATGTGGGAACAAGACAGTTCATTGTCCATAGTTACCCCAAGGTTATGAGCAGTGGCTGAAGGGGAGAGCAGAGAGTCATGAGTTATTTGGAGATCTGGTGGGACACCCCCTAACTGCTGCAGTCCTTTCACTGGCTTCCAGTCGCTGCACTAATAAAACACTGATACTTGCCTACAAGGCCAAAAATGGACCAGCACCATCTTACCTCAGAGACCTCATCACTCCTCACACTGCACCACACTGTCAAAGATCCTCCAGAACTGCTCAACTGGTACCACCTTCTTTCAGGATAAGAGGTAAGGCTCTTCTCTGTCCTGGCACCGTGGTGGTGGAATGGACTTTCTCTAGTTCTCCAAATAGCGCAGTCCCTGGCTATCTTCAAGCGACGAGTAAAGCCTTTCCACTTCCTGAAATGCTCAAACTAGCACACCAAAAAATAACAAAAAAACACAACGGAGTTGTAGGCTGATTTATTTAAAGTTTAAAATCTAGCATACCAATGTAGATTTATCCATTTATCCAGCACTTTTGTACGTCGCTCTAGACAAAGGCGTCTGCTAAATGCCGCAAATTCGCGTATCTGTATTTTCCTGAAGTATTTCCATTTGGTGCGATCGCTACATTTGAAAGTCAAATATCTTTCTCGACTACCTTTTGTGTAATCAGGTGTTCCTTTTTATTTATTATTAGATAAAAACGTAACTGGGCAAAGCCACCAATCAGGGCGTGCCGTTTGTGTTTTGCCGTTTGGCGGTATTTATTTAGCACCAACATACAGTTCAGCATCAGTTAACATTTTGAGAGGAATAAATGATGGAAGAAACTCCCGACTCGAACTTTCCACAAAACCCGTGGCCTAATTTACACGATTTATTAGAAGTAGGTGAAACGAAGGTTTTGCAAAATTGTAATAGAAATAAATCAGTGTTTGACTTATTAACATCATTCTATTAATAGATTGTTGTGCTGAGAGTAGCATCAGAGTCTTTCCACGTAAACTTAGTTGATTAAGTGAAGAGTCTTGTCACAAAAATGATATGAACATTATAGCTGTAATAAATCATAGTACTTTGGATACTGGAGTTTACCGGAGTAATATTTTGCCTAGTATTTAAAAGTCCAAGCAATATATATTATAGCACTATATGAGGAAAGATTATATGTTGATGTGACTTTTCCAGCCTTCTGAGGTACACAATTGTATTGACCGTCTGCAGATGCTGTAGCATAAAATCTTTCCCATCACTTTAACTACGAGGCCCAAACCTGATCCAGCATGATCCCTGTGTCCCAACAAGCCAACAAGATAAATGGATTGGAGTGGAAGATCTCCTGCTATAGAGCTCTTACATCAACCCTATTAAAAACCTTTGGGATGAATCGGAACGCATCAAAGTACCTGACTTTTGTCTATTAGCTAAATGAGCACAAAATCTAAAAAACTTCCCAGAAGAGTGGAGGTTATTATAACAGCAAACAGGGGGCTAAATTTGGAATAGCTTTTCTATTCTATTCTGTATGTGCCCTTAAATTATGTTGCTAAAATAAGTTTTTCTGGAGCTCCTGCTTGCGCTCTGATCACACTCTAAAATGTCTTTAAACATTCCGTGAAAATTTGCATTCCTTATCGTCGGCGTTCCTCTATTTCTCTTTCTCGGTCGAGCTACACATACTACTCCTGAGATACCACTGATCCTGTCCCCTTCTGCTTTGCCTGATCAATCACGAAGTCCAGATGAAGTTCTAATTAACTGGAAATCCCTCGCTGCTCCTGAGGACCTTCTGCACATGGACAGCCTGAAGCTACATGAGATGAGAGTGGATGGTTCCACTTAAGATTCATGAAGATGACTTAGGACAGTAATTAATATCAACAGTATGCTACAATGGCTTACAATTACCCTGAACAGTTCTGTCAATCAGGGAACAACTGATAACATCAGCAAAGATGGAACTATAATAAAGGAATATCCGGATGTCACAAGTCTCAAGGCTTCTTCGTAATATCGTTTTAGGGAATTTGTCCCTCACACATCCTTTGGTTCACTCGTTAGGGATAAACCCAGTGGTCCGCAACCACGGGGCCGCGATCTGGAGGGGTTTTTATTCAGGAAACAAAACTAGCACTTGATTCAGTCACTGATTGAATGAGTCTCATATTTTCACAGATAAGACAGTTACAAATCTCGAATTCGACGTATGACTTATTAGCCTAACTAATATTACGCGAAACGTTGCGCTCCGATTGTAGTTTCCTCTCCGCCAACCGGTGTTTAATTATACAAGGTTTGATAATTAGCCGAGTGGTTTGAAACTAGAAGCAATAGAAACATTTCTATTCACAAAATTCCATTTAATTCAATTCAATGTTATTTTTTAGTTTATTAGTCTCTGGCAGTGGTCCGCAACCTTTTTTGCACCACGGACAAGTTTTTCATGGACCTACGAAGAGGGTGGGGGGGTTTTACATACATAACTAAACACAATAATGTGCATATTTATATTACTATTATACATTTTATTATTATACATCCTCATGTCCGGTCTACTCCTTAATCTATGCAAATGTCCTTAGCGGCAGGCAGGATCAATTCTTTGATAATAAGACGACTTAGCGATGCGATTCTTAGCCACTAAGAATGATGGAAGTAGAGGAAAGGTCAGGTGTCCTAATACTTTTGTGTATATATAGTGTATTTTATATATAGTGGGGTTCAGATTATGAGAATCACCTGTTGTGATAAACCCTTAATACCACAGGACTCTTGGTATTTTGGTATTTACTTATAAATTATTATTATTTTTTTTTTTTTGCTGACTTTGCAGTCTTTTGCTATTGCTGCTAAAAGCTCTCCAGCAATGTTTGCTTTGTTAGGGCTAGGGTTGTGGTCTTAATACAGTATATTTAATAGAAAAAAAATTAATTCATGTATAAGTAAATACAAAGAGTCCTGTGACATTAAGGGTTTATCGGTTTATTGTTATTTTTAGTTATGTATGTAAAAAAAAACCCACCCTCTTCGTAGGTCCATGAAAAACTGGTCCATGGTGCAAAAAAAAGGTTGCGGACCACTGCCAGGGACTAATAAACTGAAAATTAATAATCATAATCTATTTATTTCTGCTTGAGGGCAATTGTTTAACGTGCTATACCAATAACATTGAGTTGAATTGAATGGAATTTTTTTGAATATAAATGTTTCTATTGCTTTTGGTTTTAAGCCACTCGGCTAATTAGCAAACCTTGTGGTATAATTAAATGCCGGTTGGCGGAGAGGAAACGACGATCAGAGCGCAACGTTTCACGTAATATAAGTTACACTAATAAGGCATACGTCGAAATTTGAGATTTGGAACTGTCTTATCTGTGGAAATATGAGGCTTCGAACAGCACCGGGACTCGGCACGGCCTCTGTAAATGAGCCTGCAGGAGAAGCTTTTATCTTGTCTTAATGAGAAAGCAGCGGAGCGACGGCCGCATTAGCATACTGTGCTGAGTTAGCATTGCTCAATCTGCCCCGTTATTATTGCAGCTCTGTGGAGAAGAACATAAATATGCATGCAAATGGACTTTACAGCGCTCTCCGCTCGCCTACGTAGAACTTAATGCTCACCAACCGGTGCTGGTTTTGTTGCTTAGCCAAGCAAAAATCCGCTGCAACAAAATACAGTCTTACCATAGATGCTAAAGTTCAACTGCAGGTAAGGTTACGACTGGAATGGCGGCAATTTCAATTCCAAAATGTTTAATGGTACGTCTGTGAAGGTGCTTGTGAGGTTCTGCTGGCTTCATCCCAGTTTCAAGGCTGTGTCCTTATACGAAATACTTGGCCGCATTTCTGATTTGAATTTTTAAGCCATTTTGACTTCAAGTCAATGGCTAGCGTTCTTGCTAAGTCATTCATTGCCAGTTGACAAGTATTTTGCTCGAATTTTGCCCATTTATGTCTTTAATAGAAAGCCCAGATTTGCTAACTCTAATAAATGCTCCCTAAATAACGCTAGGTGGATTTTTGACAAACACAATGATGGTCCTGTTTGCGATTGGTTAATTCAAATGCTTAAACATTTTGCTGTAGTTTCGCTGTGAAAACACAAAGATTGGATTGTGCACTCGTTAATGTTCCTCTGAGAAATGAAGCTTGTGCATCACGCAGTGACGGATTCGTTCGTTTTGAACGATCCTTCAATGTGATTCAGAAGAACGAGTCGTCTCAAAAAGTGATTCGTTCGTTTTCTACTGGACTCCCACAAGCAAGGAAACAGAATTGGCTCATTTGGTCCGAATTGTTTGTTTTTTTTTATCACGTGACTCCCATAGACGCTATGCAGTGCATTACACAGGAAACAGAATTTAACAGTTCATCTCACACGTCCTCTGGTCTGAATCGTTTGTCCTGTTGTCACGTGACTCCCATATAAGCTTTGAAGTCGATTAGAGGAACAAAATCTCTCAAAATGACTCAAAAAAAGATTCGATGATGAGATTCAAAGCAACTAAAACGATCCGATCTTCTAGTATCGTGGGGCATGGGTTTACTGTATTTGGCTGCATTAGCATGCTAGTTGTGGCATTTGCCTCATGATAACCTTCGCGCGCTAATCATTCGGTGAAGAAATTCCCAGAAATACAAATATTTTATTTTAGGGCAAGTGCCCTAAAAATTTTAAAGTAATCGAAGTCTACATAGAACAGTTTGAAACAGACCCAAAGTTTGGACTGTCAGTACAATACATTGAATAAAGGTGTGTGGATTGGGATGCTTCCTCACAACATTTCACTTTACAGTACATAGAGCATATGGTATGCAATTTGGGACATGTCCGTGGTGCACCGTCAGTGCCCTATATAGTATATAGGTGCTAAGCGGTTTGGGACATATTCGCTTTAAGGGCTCAAACTAGATATTAATATATCATTCTTGGCTCTTCTAAGATATTTGTGTGAGTATTCTTGTGTGTGTGTGTGTGTGTGTGTGTGTGTGTGTGTGTGTGTGTGTGTGTGTGTGTGTGTGTGTGTGGGTATGACAGACATACACAGCTGTGGTCAATCTGTTAACAGTCAATTTAAACTGAAAGGAGCTCATTTCTGCAGAAGAGCACATTAACAGCAATTATCCCACTCCCGACCCCACGTTCCACTTTCCATGTATTTTACAGGAGAGCGGAGATCAGCGGCGAGATGTAGCTCATCTTGGCCAACACACACACACACACACACACACACACACACACACACACACACACACTATATACTCATATATTTATTATAGAAACATAAAACCAGCCTTAGTTTGCTTTAGTTCGTTTTTTATTGTTGATGGTAATTGTTAGACGTACCCTTGAAAACAATTGTTTTCACTATATAGACAAAAGTATTGGGATTTTTAGCCATATGTGGTTCCAAAACTCACAAAGTCGGAGGTGCGCAATTATACACAATTAGTTCGACTTGATTCATTCCGGATGTTTTTAGACGCGGCAGCAGGAAATCTTCCCTTCACTTGAACTAGGAGACCCGAACCATGACCGCTGAGCACAAAGCCAGCTCCATGAAGATATGGTTTCTATGGTTTGGAATGGAAGATCTTCTTTTACAGAGCTCCAACCCTATTGAACACCTAGTGGACTAAATGTGGTCAAAAAGCACATAAATCAAAGGCTTTGATCATAAAATGTTCTCGGATCAAAATGCTCTATTTTCCAGATCCTACAACATATATGTTTTTGTTTTCCTGTAGGTCTCGTTAAACCATCTGAGATCCTCTAGCAGCAGTGATTGTACAGTAATTCATTCCTTATAAATATTAATATTTCTCTCTGAGCAGATGGAATTTAATACAGTGAGGGTGTGATTTCACTAATAATTAGCCGTCCCGGACAGGATGATGATGATTTACTTATTCACGTTTCTGCTTTCCGTGACACTTTGTCACGATATATTAGAGATAAATGGTGCGTCTGTTTCGTATAATCGAGTTACGACTCCGTGTGACAGCTTTCTTATGCATTTGAATATAAAAAACTTTTTTTTTGAAGGTAAATTAATAAATAAATTCCTGTCAGTGTTGGTGTTGAATGTAAATATGGTGGGGGGGAGGGGGGAGAGACGTCGGACTCGACGATGTGGACGCGCCGTCTCGGTTCGTTCGAGTTGTTTGAAGATTAAAGCCCGTACAATCGCAAAAAGAATAAAGACTGATGAAAGGAAGGCCAAAACGAATAATGTTCACTATTCGAGCCTTTTATTAGAGTGCGTAACGTGCTTCCTTTATTAGCAATGTGTGCTAGTGAACACCCGTCCTTTTACGGACTGTGTAGAGCGCATTTTATGTGGCCCGCAAGAGCTTCAAGTAAGGTCTGTGCTAATTTAAAGTGCACTTTGCCCGTAAACTACATGTCCCACAATGCACTTCTATTATGTCACGTCCCTCCTCTAGAGTGCAGTGTTTCTACTTCGTTTTTTTTTTTTTTGTTTTTTTTTTTACGAGCCGAGATTACTAATATCAACAATCTCAAAATGCGAAATGTGCCAATATATGTTATGCGTGCTTCGGGAAGACAATCCGGTGTGTATTTTGTGTTACGAGACAGCGTCGGTGGTGAAGGACGGCAATATATACGTCAGCATTTTTAACAGAAGAATTTAAAGGCAGACTGCAATCTGGGAATGTTTACTAAAGCAACAGCCAAAAAATTTTCAATCGTATTTATTTCACAATTATTGTGTGTTTTTATTGTATAGATCTATAGGCTACTGTCACGGCGCTGCATAACCTGTGAAAGAAAGAAAGAAAGAAAGAAAGAAAGAAAGAAAGAAAGAAAGAA
>JAAIIK010000114.1:1725736-1738462 GCA_014706435.1 Silurus glanis
GTGTGTGTGTGTGTGTGTGTGTGTGTGTGTGTGTGTGTGTGTGTGTGCATCAAATAATAAGACAGACAGACAGACATTAGGATAAACTTCAGACCAGACAGACAGTTGGATAGACAGACAGATAAACATTTGGACAGGTAAACAAAACAAAAAAAACACAGTTGGACAGACAGACTCCTGTTTAATAAAGACACTTTAAAAAATCCACATTAGGGAGGATCCGATGGGGGATCCGATTCCCCCATTACGGGGCAGTGCGATCCGATTTCCTTTCCATTCACCACAACGTAACACGATGCAATACAAAAAAACATGATGCGCCGCAATTCAGTATGATACGGACGGTCCCCTTTTAATTCTTCGCCTCAGACGGACAGCAAATCCTCGATTAGTCTCTTTGAACTTCAAACGCATGGCCCTTTCACAAACACGCCTTTGTAGTGCATATAAAAAAAGAAAGAAAAGGCAAAATAAAACCAGACGTTCTTTTTCTGTTCCGTCTCCAGGAAGACGCAGCTCTACCTCTGCCATGTTAATCTGTATTCTATGTCCCTTTTAGGACACGCCTCTGTCTTCATAGCGTTGCGATCCGTCATATTCACGTAAGAGAACGCGCTCGAGACGCCGCTTTCCAACCAGTAAAATGATAAATAATTCAAATAATGCAAATAATTATATATTCACAAAAAATATTAAGATATGACGATTCAGACAAACAGCTGGACAGAGACTTGGACCATTCAACAGACATTTGGACAGACAGACAGACAGACAGACGGTTGGCCAGACATTTCTCTACACATGTCTCTAATCTTTCTTTCTTTCTTTTTTTCTGTTTATTCTTTCTCCTTTTCCCCCTTCCTTCCTTTCCACACACATTGAATAGTATTCATTCCTTTTTTATTCTGTTTCCTTCTGTATTTCTTTCTTTCCCACGTCTTTTTTTTTTTTCAGTTTTATTTTAATAAGTTTCACTCTTTTTGACTGTATAATTGTTTACATTATTTCATTCTCCTTCGTTTCCTACATTATATTTTTCTTCCTTTATTTGTTTCTTTTTTATTCTTTCTTTCTGCTCCCCAGTCTTTCTTTTTTTTTTTTTGCTTATTCCTCTCTTTTCTTGATATCCTTGCTTTTTTCTTATACCTCCCTTTTCTTTAGTAAGGTTTTTTTTTTTTTTTTTTTTTTTTTTTTTTTAAAAAATTTTAAAAAAAAAATTTAAAAAATTTTTTTTTTTTTTTTTTTTTTTTCATATTAACTTTACAACAAACCTATAAGTAAATGAACTACAGCTCATGCTACACTGTTTGACCAAAGGTTTCTGGACACCAGGCCAAGATGTATGTGGTTTTTTAAAACATTCCATTTCTGCTTTTTTGAGTCCCCATTTGAGATGTGAGATGTTCCACTAGATTTCCTGGAGATTTGTGCTCATTCCGAGACCAGGATGTCAGTAAAGCTACTGAGGTAGGTGAGGTGAGGAGGCCTGGGGTGCCATTCACATTCATCCCAGATGTGTTTAAAACGGTTGGAGCTCTATAGCAGGAGATTTTCCAGTCAAAACCATGGAAAGCAGATCTTCATGAAGCTTTGTGCACGTTTAAACAGAGACGTGGGTGGAGAAACGCATGCGTCACGCTGTTAGAAAAAAAATCATTTAGAATTTATTTTCTTGACTAAGCACTTTTTCCATACAGCTTAAATGCTAAGAGCAATGTATGTGTGTGTGTGTGTGTGTGTGTGTGTGTGTGTGTGTGTGTGTGTGATTATTATAAAGTGTGAATGTTATGAATCTGGACTTCATTTGTAATTTCTGCCACAAGGCGACTATTTCATCATCAAACCAGGCGCCATATCAATGTGCACAAACATTTATCACCTCCGATGCCTCATGGCACTACACACACACACACACACACACACACACACACACACACACACATACACACACACACATTGTTCCACCAAACACACAGTCATGCGTAAAGCCTGAGCTGTGTGTCCTTATTAAGATTCATTTCCCTCCACAAAAACATGCGCGCGCACACACACACACACACACACACACACACAAAACCCCTGGAGCGCGGTTGTTTTATTCATTGTTGCGCCGTCCTCAAGCGTTTAATCATAAGCCTGCGTCAAAAAAAAAAAAACACATCTGCAGTATACACCGCTATCAGCCACACGGCGTCTATACACACATTGTGTAACGAAACCACACAATCTTATCACAATACACACCTTGAAATGACTGTTAAATTGTGTGTTTGGGTGTGTATATGCATGCGTGGATACGTAATTTCTTAGAAATGAAAGAGTTTCATTACTGATTTCAAATGAATCCTGGCAAGTGGGAGTAGAAAAGATGATGGATCAGAAGGTTGTGAGTTCAAATCTCAGGACCATCACGTTGCTATTTCAGGGCCTTGGACTACTGCTGAGATAATTGTAAGCTGCTGAGATAAGTGCCAGATGCCATTTAAGAATTAGAACAATTGAAAGAAAGAATTATACCATTTGGTACGATCCAGGTTATGGCAAAAGACTACACTTCCCATGAGCCACTGCACCAAGTCACAGGTTTGTTTCTGCACCCGAACCATGCTGCCTGTTGATTAACACTTGTATCCAGGTCTCGTCTCTTGTTCCTATGTTCCTGTATAAATGATAGAAAGTATGCAGGTAAGTAAATGATCATTTTCTTATTTAATTAGTCGAGTTGAACAAATGAATATGCAAGTAAATCAAAAGTCTGTAAATGTAAGTTAACAAACGTAAGTGATCCAGTTCATCCCAGAGCAGTTCAATAGCACTTAGGTGCAGTGACTGGGCAGGCCACCGTTCTGAAATTACGCTTACAGACATACGCTTCAGGTCATTTTCTTTTTTTTTCTTCTTCGAAGTAGGGAATGTTAGCCATGTTGGTTCCTTTCACTGTTGCGGAATAATCTCCAACCTTCCTTGCCACCAAAACAACCCCAAATTGTTCAACTTCAACCTCCATGTTTGACTGTGGGTTGCATCTTGTTGTTTTTTTTGTTTATCATGTCTTTACCGCTGCGGTACCGCTGTTTGGTTTATTAGAAAGAATGCATAGAAACCTGGGTTTTATCTTTAAGACACTTTTGTATTTATGGACGCAATTATTTTGAAAGAAGAAGTGTACTTGGCCGAATTGCATAGTTGGCCGAAGCTAAATTCGGCATGTGGAAAATTCCTGGAACATTATCTTTATTAAATAACAGGAGATTTGCTTGAATTCGAGCGTAAACGGTGTGTGAATTAACACCGTATTGAAGGGACTTGATCATTTAATTGATGTTTGATGAACAAATTAAATAACTTTAATTGATTGAGGGGTACAATGGTAGGTCATTGTGTTTTGCTGTATTATATGTGGTTATTTGTATTTTAAGGTTTTAAATGTTAAAGTGGTTCATATGGTCTCCTGTTCTCCGTCTTATACGAGTTCATCTGTTAGAGCCGAATTTTTCACATTCGAGAACTTTTCCAATTCTTGACTTTTTGCCTTAAAAAAAAATTAATTAATTAATTAATTAATTAATTAAACACTATATTTTTTTTTAAACTTTGACATTTTAGAACCCTTATAACGCTAAGAAACAAATGGACACTAAAATGTAGAAAAATATATTTTTTTAAAATTAGGACTTGTAGCAATTTAAACACATTTCGAATCATTTCTAATTAGTTTTATTTTATACCTTGAGACTCCCCAAAAAACACGAGCTTAACTTAAACCTTTGTGCGAGTAGATCTTTTCCCTTTTCCCCTTTTTAGATCTTTTCCCTGCCAAACTGCTCGAAGCGAAAGCTTTAAGGTGGAGATGAAAAAGATGTAGGTCGAGGGTCATCTCTGTTCAGTCCGTATAGCTGAGACCTTTAAAGGCCAAACAGTAGAGAAATCCAAAATTGAAGCAAAGCCAAAAGCATCTAAAGGCAAACCCACGCGATGTGAACAAATATTCTAGAATTACTGTTTAAACAATGTAGAAATAATATCACTATCAAAACTATTTATTACTCCTTTTTTTTTTTTTTTTTTGGTTTTGTCAATTGCTTTTTTCACTGTAGTTTTCTTTTCTCATTTTCTCTTTCTTTCTGATTTTGTGCCTCCCACACAGCACAGCCAAAGCAAGACAAATTGAATTTAATCTTCCCAAAAGTCTGGAAGGAGAAATGTTTGTCTTCCTATCGAGAAATAGAAAAAAATAGAAAGAAAGGAAGCAGAGCTGAGAAAACAGGTCGCTATAAATCTTCACTCCATCTGCTAAAGAGGAAATGAAAACGTCGCGCGCGAGAGGAGCGTATGTACTTTTGTTCTTAAGGCAAATTAATGTCATTACGGAGGCGCCTCGCTAATATCACAACAAATACAGCGGCGACGCTAAAAAAAAAAAAAACGAGCAGAATAAAGGCTTGTATTTTTATAGTAGTGTGTGAGAGATCAATAGTCATAAAAAGTTCGAGGGGCTTATTTTATTATCACGTCAAAACCAGAACACAAAGAACGCGCCAGCCTTCAGCTCGGGAATGTCTTACTTCCTGGTTGGCGAGCGCCGATAAGAACCCCGTTTATTCTGCCGAGCGAATGGGAAACGACTTTATCTCCTGGCACAACAAACTGTTGCCTACCTAGACAGTCTTCTCTCAAGCGAATCGAACGAGGGAATAAATTATTTTGACAAGTCCAGAATGACAATAACGTTGGCTGTTTGATAAGTAGGGAATAAATCAGCATGTGTTAGTCCTGTTAGAGAGAAAAACGACGTACCGGAACAACGTGATAAACCATTGATTATTTTTTGAAAACAAATCAACACGCTGGTGAATTTGGTCCATAAGTAGAATTTCAATACTCACTAGATAGAAGTGGTAGAAGTCAAGGCTCTGGATAACTGATCGGCAGGGTGGAGGTTTAAGCCTCAGTATCGCCAAGCTCCCACTTTTTGGGCCCTTGAACAAGGCCTTTAACCCTCTGTGCTCCAGGGGGTGCTGTATCATGGTTTGCCCTGCATTTTGACCCCAGTTTTCCAACATCACATGTATGTGTAAAGAAAGAATTTCATTGTAATGTACATTTGACAAGTATGACTCTTCGGTAACTCGTGCATTTTAATCACTTTAGGACCCATGATTTAGGCTTAAAATGCATAAAAAGCACAAAAGAGAAGGCTACGGCACTGTTCGCGAGCTAACGCGAGACTCTTCATGCATCTGTGTTACCGCCAGGACATTGGAGCTAAATCTGGCAAATTGGGTGGGTGCGGAAGTGAGATCGTGTGGATTGTTCGCCGTCGATCATCATGCACAAGTTGCCGAATGGTTTGGACATTTTCAAGGGTTGAGCTTGTTGAAGGTCTTCCTGATCTCTCATCCTCTTCCAGTGATGTTCTTCCGCTCTTGAAGCTCACGTGCCGCTCGAAACACCACGAACGACTTGTTGCAAAATCGCCGTATGTCAAACGCATGTCACGTCAAACGTCTCGTGCCCGGTTTTTACGCAGAATTTCATGTTTGCTCTTTGTTTTAACTTGCTGTCTGTGATGAAATCCAGGCCATAGTAATGCACACGGTCAGAATAGCACAAGTTAGCACCAAACTTTTTGGTACCATCTCGCAGTCACGGGACTTACAACTTAAGTCGAATAAAACCTTCAAAAAACAACCTAGACACCAAATTAAACCCTTAAAGCAACCCAATAACTTTGCTAATACAATTCATTCAATATCATTACTGTATTTAAAAATGTATACTGAAAAAAATTTCAAAGTGCTCGATGAGCAGGAAGGTGGAAGTTACCAACATCGATACCGTCTTTAAACTTGATCAACATCATAAGCTATTTTCACCCTTTGCATTGTGTTTTATATTATAGCCACCTTATTGTCCAACCAAGCCGCCTTTGCTGGCCTAAACACCATCAAAATCACTGACATTTTTTTCCATTTTTTTTTTTTTTTTAAATATGTATTAAATTATTCCCTATAGTTCTTTCTTTCTCTTTATTTTATTGCTTTTCTCTTAGTTGCAATCCTTCCAGTACTGTATATTTACAGTACTGAGTTTCTATCCGATCATATTTTAGCCGTCATTAAGTTATCAGGTTTAAATCCGCCTTAAAGCCTTCAGAATCACCGATAGCTTCAGAAAGTATGAGGACCATCTAGCAGGTGTACAATGATGTTTTTTTTCATTCGCTCACAGGTGAAGAAGCTGATTTGGTTGCAGAGACACTTAGAAGGACATTTACAAGAGAGACTTTTCAAGAAAAGCTGGACACGTGAATTTGCACAAAAACGCACCATTTGCCTTTATTTTAAATCTCCGGGAAAAACGTGATGCACTGAAAAAAAGAAAAAGCTTAAAAATGCACAACTGGGTGGACAGGATTTTTGTCATTTAATGAGTTTAATATCGATGCCTCTGCTAGAGATAATGTATGTGGGGGGTGCAGTTGTGGCTACAGTGAAAGGAGACGTGTTGAATTGTGTTCATTGGGTTTCTTGCTTTAGTAACGCTATTCATTCTTACTGTATGAGATTCCAGTCAGTTATACTGCGTTTCTGTATAATATTGATGGTTTCTATAACCGTGGTGTCATAATGATGGTGTTAAGGGTGGAATAATTCAGGTAGGACACCACTGAAGGCCTGGGTGTTGAGCACGGCCTGCCACTGTGCCCAACAAAACACTTAAACTGGCACCAATTTATAGGCACTACATGTAAACACATTCAAGTTCAATTTTTCTAGTTATTATATATTACATTGCGTCCAATGTTACACTTCCCACTTGCACATATCTGTATATAAGATCCGTAAAAGCTGCATCCAGAATGTACATTGTGTCTAAATCTTTCTCTCTTTTTTTTTATTATAAATTTTATTGTACCTGGAAGCTACTGCCAACAAAATACCTTTAATTGTGTGTGAGAACACGTAGCAATAAAACCCTTTCTGATACTAAAAACATGACTCTGAGTAGCTCTAGCAGTAGAAATGTTTGGGTACCAAACTCCTTGTAAATATGATGTTTTAAACCAATTTTCTAAAAGATTTTTTACATTCTATTAATCTTTGTGATTTTCCACTCTTTTGTTTTTAGCTTATTCTAAAAAAAAAAAATGTATAGGGTTACATAAACTGGTTGTTTCAAACGTGAAATTAAAGAGAGACAAATTCTTGAAAATTCAACAAAAAATATACATCAGTGGGAACAATTGAGAAGAGAAAAAAGCAAGACATTGGAAACAAGAAGAAAGCAAAACTTATTTTTGGGCAACTCTCGGATCAGTTGATGCGATGTGAAACTAAAAATTTAAAGTTTTATTTTCATCATTAACTCTCTCACCACAGAAGTCGTCTGAAGTGTTTAATAAAACATCCTGGCATTTCTAATCGATTCCCTTTGGCCCATGATGCCATTTCAATTAACCTTTTCATCGTAATCGCTCAAATAAAACGCTGCCTTACTGGGGGATTTTGTGTGGCATAAATAACCAGAGGTGCTTCGCTTTTAGTGATCGCTTTGCAAATGATTAATTCAAGTTGAAGTTGAGAAATATTAGTATATAAATTGTGACACTGTAACTTGTGAATGGATCAGAGGTCACATGGTTAAACAATTAGTGTGGATTTCCTAGACCTAGGCATAAGACCAACAGATCCAATGAATCCACCAAACAATATTCACCCACTGAGCATTAACCAACCAAACACAAACATTTACCAGCTAAATATTAACCCACCTGACACTAACATTCAACCACCAAGCTATAACCCACCAAGCACCAATATTTGCCCACCAAACATTAACCCACCAAACACCAATATTCACCCACCAAGCATCAATATTCACCCACCAAACACCAACAGTTACCACCCAAATATTAACCCACCAAACACCAACATTCACCCACTAAGCAATACCCCACCAAATACTAACATTCACCCAGTGAAACATTACCCCACCAAACACCAACAAATATTTTAATAATGAATTACCACCCGAATATTAACCCGCCAAACACCAACATTGACCCAGCAAATCCCAACCTTTTCCCACCAAGCTGTATAATCCACCAAACACCAACATTCACCACCCAAATAGTACCCCACCAAACACCGACATTCACCTACCAAACATGACCCTTTACCAACCAAACATTCACCCACCAAACACCAACATTTACCACCCAAATATTAACCCGCCAAACACCGACATTCACCCAGCAAACCCCAACCTTTACCCACCAAGCTGTTATCCAACCAACACCAACATTCACCTTTACCAACCAACCAATCACTCACCAAACACCAACAGTTACCACCCGAATATTAACCCACCAGACACCAATATTCACCCACCAAGCAGTGACCCACCAAATGTTGACATTTACTCAACACCAACTTTTACCCACCAAACATTCACCCACCATAAACCAACATTTACCACACAAATAGTACCCCACCAAATATCAACATTCACCCACCAAACATTTAATCTGAATTTGAAACCATTTACAGAAAACATACTTTGAAACAATACTTAAGTTTCAAGGGTTGTTACAAAATCTCCATATCTTGGAAGTTGCTTGGAAAACATCTTGCGTATTCAAATTTCCCAGTCTGGACCTTTCTGCACTCTTGCCAATGATGCCCTGCCTACTGGGACCTCTCCTTATTGATGTCCTAGTGGGATGACCATATAAAAACCACATCAGAAGCCAGGATTGAAAAGTCACATTGCTGATGTTGGAATGCTAGTGTTTGTTTTCTGTTGTGTTCTTGTGCATTCTGGTTTTGATTTTACTCTGTCCCTTGTGTGCTTTTGTTGGCTAGGTTGTAAATAATCGCTGCTGTATATATTTCTAGTGGTGTATTTAACAGTTGTGTTCAGTTGGGTATTTTTGTGTGTTTTTGTGCTCCATACACGGATTGGATCTTGTAGCTATCAGGGTTCCCCTATACTTCACATATCCATCTGAAATATAAAAAACTGTGTTTTTGTGTAGAATCGCTTCAACTTCAATCGTTTTCCAAAAGTTGTTCATCCGCACTGCAATGTCTGAAATCGCTTACATCCCGCACTGCGCATGAGCAAAACTGCTACAATATGTAGTCGACTTTACATAAGGAACACCAAATATGTTGAACAACTGCCACCTAGTCCAAGGGCCTCCGGAGGGTTTCATTAACAAGAAAGGTCCTGCATTGCCCCTGAAGGGTTTCAATGGGCTGAATTTTCTGCACAGTATTAAACATTTTGCCTCTAATGAGAAAGTTAGACAAGTGCCCCCATTAACCATAATATGGGATCGCCATATAGGCATTTCAGAATCGTCCTCCTTGCCACCACCATAGAATCGACGGTCTTCTGTTGTCCAATTAGCCAAACTTGCACTTCGCAAAGTCTATGCTTTAATTGTCATGCTTGTCATATGAGGAAATCTACAGTTTATTTAACCACCAATTAAATCTTTAGTGTGGCCAATTGCCTCCCTTGTTTGAGTAAAGCTGTAGTCCAGAGGATCTCCCAGAAACAGGAGGGACATTGAATGAGTCATTCCATAAATTCACCTGGAGTTTTTTTCTGGTTGTGCTTGAGGCTTGAGGTGTGGGTGTGTGTGTGTGCTTTCTTGGTTATTGCTTGGTGCTGTCGTTATTAAATGTATTGTACTAGTACTCAAAACGTGTCCCCTTACAATCCCTGTATCAAAAACACAAACAATACAAAAAAGAAACAAATTGTTCTTATAAAAAAATCAGCCAATAAATGTAAAGGTTAATGGAAATGAACCCCAGCAAGATACCAGCAAGAGCACTGGGATGGAATTCCCACCAAGCCTTGGTGTATTGATTATCAACAAAATGACCAGAAGATAAATTGGTGAAATTCAAATAGAAATATTCTGTAAATTATAAATAGATGACTTGAGGCCACGAGCCATAACTCATTCAAGTTAATCGTTAATTCGAAGACATTCCCTCTAATGAATTTGTCGCCGTTCCCGTCCTCCCTCATCCTGCGGCTTGGATCGAATATGGCTGATGTTTTCTGCATCAGCAGCGACAAAAGGTGTGTCTGGATGCCTGGTGGCTTGTTAGGTTTGTGCGGTGTTTGTGTCCTTTCCATCTGTCAGATCTGTAAAGGCCCTGGCTTGGGACCATGACTCACCTCCACCCATCCAACCCCACCCACCCAGCCTGAGTCCTATTTGCCAAAATCAAGCATGCATCTCTGACTCTCTTCTGTTATTACAGATCTGCAGTAAGATTTAACCTCAATCTTCCACCCAAACCTAGGTGAACACTACTGAGGGTTCCAACCGAAATAGAACGTTTATTTTACTTATTTTAATGATCACCGAAGCAGAACCCCTTCCTCAAAACAAAGAACTGCAATGCCAGAATTTGCTGCTCTAGAACCCAACTAGTTTTATTTAATTTTTTAAATAAAAAAATGGCCATAGAGTGCTCGTTCTAATTCTAAACAAACAGTCTCACAATGGTGAGGACCAGAAACTTCTCAAAAAGCTTTGCCGCTTCTCGATAATGTTGTCTTGTGTTTCTAGAGATTTCATTACTTTCAAGGACAACTATGAAAAAGATGTTCAACATGAATTTTAAAACTGGCTGTTCTAGAATTGGAAGAGGTGCTTCTGAAATGTTCTTAACGTAGTGGAAAGTACTTTTACCAGCTTCAGAGAAAGTAAACACTTTTACCAGCTTCAGAGTTTCTAGAATTGTTTCGGTGATTTATAGGCCACACCTTTGAAAAGGATTAAGAATGAACCAGAAATGGATTCACATAAATAATCATATTAAAAATGTGAAGATTCTGGAATCAGAAGTTCTAGAAAATGTTGATCATTCTGGTGAATCTACATTGTCATGCTTGATTCTGTGTCCAAACAGAACATCCTTGTTTTTCCTCAAAACAAAGAACTGCAATGGCGAAAACAAAAACAGGATCTGCTGCTCTAGAACCAAACTTTTTTTTTTTTTTTTTTTTTTTGGTGGGCATTGAATGAGCTTAATAATACTAATTATTTAAAATTTGTATGGTGATGACCAGAACCTTCCCAAAATGCTTTGATGCTTCTTGATCGTGTTCATTTGTTTTGTGCTTCTAGATATATCACATGTTCTTAACATTGTGGAAAGCACCAACAACATGACCAACTGCAGAGGTACTAGAATTGTTCTGGTGGTTTTCAGGCCACACCTTAGAAAAGTATAAAGAGTGAACCAGAAATGGATTCACATAAATAATCATATAAAAAATTCGAAGATTCTGGAATCAGAAGTTATAGAAATTATTGAGCGTTCCGGTAAATCTAGATTCTAATGCTTGTTCCAAACAGGACATTTTATTTTATTTCTTTTTATGTTACCTGCTCTATCATTCATTTTTCAATTGACATTTTATGTATTGACACAAAAGTTATTAAACACATGACCACACTAGGGCAGCGCTCTAGAAAAAAAATAAATAAATAAATAAAAAATCGTTTCACTCTTAGGCAGAAATCAACTTTGTTTTTTCTCAAAAATTTATTTTTTTTGGTCTGAATGCATGTACAGACCAAAATATTCAAAATTAGTGTTAATAAAGATTTTAAATCCTAATAAAAAAAGGTTGACTTAAGCACCAGGTCTTTTTTTTTTTTTTATTATTATTGTTTTGACAGCCATAGATTTCACACAAATTACATCTTCACGCAAGAGTCGGAAGGTCAGAATGATTCACTGAATGATTCATCACTCGCTCTGTTCTCAGGGTCTTGCTGTGCTACACGATTTCAAATTCAGTTGAGTGAGAGGACGGACCACGTAAAGAAAATAAGAATACGGGACAATACGGGACAGTTCTTTTGTCAAACATTTTGTGAAGCTCAACTTTTGCTTTCTTTGCTTGTGTCCCCTTTACGCTAAACGGCAAATCCACACCTTTATATCCAATTTGGTTACTGGAAACTGTGAAATGCTTCCTTCTCTAGATCATCCGAATGATCAGTTCTTACTGTTGACCACGAGACTCTCTTGATCCTCATCATGAGACAGAAAAAGTCGAGAAGGCAGCTGCAGAGGCAAGTGTTCAGACCCAACAGTCTCAGATTCTAAGGAATGATGCTAAGTTGTAGTCCATGAAGGGCATTCGAACCTAGGTGTCCTCGTTGTAGAGAGATGGCATCTGTAGAGCAGCTAAATCATTATGCAAACTTTAGTGGGTCCATGGGTTGGGGCAGGGTCTATTTTTACCCCATGACAAGCCTCTCGAAGGACTGATGGGAGTCAGTGCGATGGTTTGGTGGTCACTGTGGCGTGACTCTGAGGACTCCTTCCACACAGGGGGTGATGGTGGTGGCTTTGGAACATGTTGGGTGACTAAGCTGCACAGAGAGATGCTTTCCATTATATATAATACTGCATTTTCTTTCTTTACATTTATTTCTTTTCTCTAGATATTCTCTTAAATTGTTTCTTTTTCATCTTTATTTTCTTTCTTCCCTTCTTCTGGGGCTTTCTACTTGTAATTTTTAATTCTTACTGCGTTTTTGTCTTTCTTTTTCTTTTTTTTTCTATTTTTATTTGTATTTTTATTGTATTCAAGTTTTTTATTTATATATGTTTGTTTGTTTGTTTTTCTTTGTTCTTTCTTTCTTTCTTTCTTTCTTTCTTTCTTTCTTTCTTTCTT
>JAAIIK010000114.1:1750090-1770087 GCA_014706435.1 Silurus glanis
TTCTTTCTTTCTTTCTTTCTTTCTTTCTTTCTTTCTTTCTTTCTTTCCCTTTTTTCTTTTTTGGTTAAATTAATAAATTCTTTCTTTTTTGTTCAAATTAATTTTCTTTCCTTCTTTCTTTCATCGTTTTTGATTAATTAACCAATATTTTTTTCTTTCTTTCTTTTTTTTGTTAAATATATATTTTAATCCTTTCTTCCTTTCTTTCTTTCTTTGTTAAATTCATACATTTTCTTTGTTGTTGTTGTTAAAGGCCGTGTCGTCCAGTATTTTGCGAAGTGTATGCACAGTTGCCCTTGTGCTTCAGTTAACACCAAGTCTTGATACCTTGTTTTGATACTGCTGCTATTTCTTGGACTGTTATTAATTGTATTATTAAAGCCCTAAATCTGTCTAGTTTTCACAACACGCTGCTGCTCTCTGCCCAAGACCGAGTTTTGTTTCGACGTTGAAACCGGTGGATCGGTGTGAGATTAGCGCAGGTGTGTTTGCCGAGTTTAAAAAGCCGGATTTTTATAGAGAAGCAGCGTCGCTTGGCCCGGGAAGAGATGCTAGTGTTGTCATCAAGCGTGTTTGGAATTCAGATCTGAAGGTCCGGTGGCACTCGACTGGAACTAATGCTGTTATCTGCGGCAGCTACAGAGGGTTAAGTCAACAACAGCGGGGATTTGGTGGTGACTGATAGCGGCACTGCGAACAACTCAATCTGAGACGCCACCTGAGCGCACGCTGCTTTCTTTTTCTTTCCTTTCTTTCGTGAATCATCCCACATACTCCATTTCACCGACTGTAGAACCTTCTGGCACGGCCAGAGTCCCAGGTAGGACAAAGATTACATTTTAATTTGCCAAATACAAATCACAACACCTAATCTCAGCCTCTCAAACTATTTATTATTCTTTTTTTTTTTTTTTTTTTTTTTTTTTTTTTTTAACTTTTCTGGCTGTTAGCTTCAGGATTGGATCACATCTGTGTACTGCTTTCTAATCTCCCCATAACCCTGACAAGATTTCTGACAGAATATTTAAGCAATGTTCAAATGTACTGAAACGCTAGCTTAAGCTAGCTTTTTTTCCCAAATCCCTCAAGCAAAGATGAAGGCTAACACCTGTTTTCTGCAAGACACAACTTGAGGCAGTGGATCACACTTGAATCGGACCAAGAAATATGTCCATCCTTCACCTCACACGTGCTAATACAAGCTAGCATGGCATGAATTCCACGAATGGGTCACACACATGAATAATCAAAAGATTTCGGACAAAAAAAATGACACCATAGTCATGCTAACACTAGATCGCTTTAGGTCGTGAGAGGATTTAATGCCAAATTTAATCAAAAGGGTAATCATCCTTATAGCTAAAGTTTAAATAGATATTTTTTTAGGAATTACAATAGACCTTTAGGTTGTAGTAAATAAGTGTGCCTCAGAAATGCTAGATATCTGACTAACAGTGGAGAAGAGTCCTAAAAGGATTTGTATATTTGTTTTTTTATAGCTAGCTAATATGAACCATCCAGGAAGCTTATTAAGGATTCAAGGTTCATGACCTAGCCAGAAAGCTAGCATAATCAAACCTGACAGGATTTCTAGATTTCACCTCAGGATTTGTCCAGAAGAAAATATGCCTTTAAGAGTGGTAGTTTGAATGCTAAAGACCATTAAAAAGCGTACAAACGTACGGTCTATTTACCTCTTTTACCGCTTAATATATCCAGCAGTACTCAGATCTTCCACAATAAAGGTTACCTCAGGTCTCATTTCATTCCGTCGCCCCCGCCACCACCCCTCGCTCTCTCTTTCTTTCCAGGCTGAACGTGCTCTCCCATCTCTCTCCTTTTTTTTTCCCTCTCACTTAAAGGTCAAGTGTTGCTTTGTTGTTATTTCCACTGTCCTTTTCTTACAGACTCGGGTGACAAGATAAACGCCGTCTCGCAATACACTCGCGCAATCAGAGTAAACAGTTTAACACAACGCCACTCCATAAAGAACTCATCCATCTCTCTCGGCAGATCTCCTCATGGGAGGAAAAAAAAGACCTCGTCCTCCGCCTGGCACGGAGAACGGAACTTATCATAGTCATCATTCTTCCGTTATTCCGGCTGTCTCTTGATGTCTTTTTTTTCTTTTCACAGAAAAGATATTTCTCTTTCTCTCTCTTTTTCTTTTAAATAAATCGTCCCGAATTCTGTTACTAGACCCCTTTTTATCTACACGATGTAAACATCTGAAGTGTTTACTTCGGATTAGCTAATTTGAAATGTTTAAACTAGACAGAGTTCATTCACCACAAAAAAAAAAACGCTAATTAGTAATTAGTGTTAAGATAAGCTACTAAAGAGGAAGAGGAAGTTTCTGGATTACTGATCGGAAGGTCAGGAGTTCAAGCCCCAGTACCACCACTGTTGGGCCCTTGACCAAGGCCCTTAACTTTATACCGTGGTATCATGGTTGACCTTGTGCTTGACCCCAGCACATAAAAAAACTGGGATATATGCTGTAATGTACAAGTAAAATCATCTTTCTTTTTCTAAATGATTTATCAACAAAATATATAAAAAAAATAATAATTATATAGTGTGTATGAGAGGACACCTGGTCATGAGTATGATGTGCTTTTTGAGCATCGTATTCCACATTCAGTCCTCATTTGCTCTTATAATTCCATACACTCTTCTGGGAAGATGTTCCACTAGATTTTGGAATGTACTTGCACGGATTTGAGGAGATTTATTCAGCCACAAGGGTGTTCGTAAAGTCAGGTACTGATGTAGGTGAGACGAGGAGGCCGGGGGTTCAGTCAGCGTTCACATTGATTCATGTTAATTAGGTTTGAGATTCAGAGTTCTTTAGCAGGAGATCTTTCACTCTAACCCATGTAAAGCATAACTTCATGGAGCTGGCTTTGTGCATATGAGCATCGTTATGCTGGAACAGGTTTGGATTTTCGAGTTCAATCCAAAAGCATCCTATGCAAATCCTATATATAGTTATATATATATATATATATATATCCAAGTTTAAAATAAAAAAAAATGGATACACCAATTGGATTTAACTAAGCAAATGAAAAACAAAAAGCTTCCATTAAAAAAAATGTTGTTTCAACAAGTTATTCAATCCTAACTGATGCACAGAGCAGCTTTTTATTTCTGAAAGGACCATGTCCGAAGACTTATCCTATAGTAATAGAAAAGGTTTCATAAGGGTCAAATCATTGGACTGGATCACGCAAAGAAAATAGTGGAGATTGTAGAAACCAAAAATTAGGCATAATGCATTATTAAAAACCTAGAAGGATAGTAGTGAAATATCGGTTGAAATGATTGCAATGACTTAAACCCAAACCCGAAAAATGCTACGTGAAGATCCACAAAAACATTACCAGCATTCAGCATGAGGCCTCGGTTTTCACAAATGGACTTGCCAGTCTAGACCTCAACCCCGTTGAGAACCTTCAGGGTGTGTTGGTTCAATTTTAAAGCTATTCTGGATAAAAAAAAAATGGTGTAAACTTATTTAAAATGATGCCACAGCAAAATGTGGTCCAAAGTATTATTAGACTATGTGACCTTTTTTTGGCTAGGCAGTGTATAAGCTAGATTTTTAGCTAGTCAGAGTTATTTTTCTAGAATAAGCTAGCAGTGTTAAACATATTTGATTAGGCTATAAATTCATCGTGTTGTCAATTGCCTGATTATTGTATTTGCATCTAAACTCTCTAGTTTAAGTGACCTTTGATTAGTATGCTAGCATAATATTTAGAAGTCGCAGTGTGTTATGAATGAAATTGGCAGAGGATTTATAACTCATTCCAGGGTAGCGCAAAGATAAGAAAAAGTCAGCAGTAAAGAAATGAAGTTTACATGGCAGTACACGTACCACGTGATACACGTTATTTCCTCATTGTAGATTTACAACATGGATTTTGTGTAACTTTATTTCTTGTCCTTGTGGAATTTCTGCTCACTTCCAGCACCAAGGGAACATTTTGTACATTGCACACTCGGTGAATAAAAACTCTGATTCTGCTCCATTTTAGGAAACACAAGTGGCCGCTGGCTGTGAATCCCTCGGGCAAAAACTGGCATTTCCAACAAACACACTCATACGCACACAAACACACCAGTTTGAGAGCATCTGTAGCATGAGTAAAGCAACAGGGAATAAGCAACACATTCCAGAGCGCTAGGCTTGTGCCAGTAATCGATCGCATGATGCATCACGCGAGATGCTTCAAAAATATCGTCTGTACCTCAAGAGGCTACCTAGATACGTAGACAGCATTTATGAGTTAAATTATGCCCCGGGAAGCTGGAGGACTTTCAATTTCTCTGACAAGGCAATCCCATAACACAAGTGCCACTGGGGAGGGAGGAAAAAGGCCCACGTAGTTCTTTTAACTTCGGAAACGAGGCAGCGCTTAATGGCGAGTTGCATTTTCAAACAGCGAGCAGTCACAATTAATGCAAATGGCAGAGGCGAATGTGGCCGTTATTTAAAAGAACACCATCGTGCGCCGTTAGGGCCGAGGCATTTATGAACTCTCAATTGATTCGGTTGCGTCGCTAACGGCCCTTTGCTTGATTAGACATTTCCCATGAGCTCGGTTCCATTGAGGTGGAATAAAACATTTGCATGGGGGAAACAAATGGACAAAAAGGAAAAAGAAAACAAAAAAGGAAAAAAATGGACAGCTATGTGGTCCTTGTGGAGATCAATTATGCTAGAGGAGGAATATCATTTAGTGTTTCTAAGAATGCATTAATTCAAACTTCGACTACTAATATGTGCTTAAAATATATCTATATAAATATCTTAACATTTGATGACCAACCAGTGAACCAGGTTTGATATTTCACCTATGGACCGATTGGATTTCACACCGAAACTATAAGGCTTAGAGATGTTTGTTTAGCATCATAGAGACAACAGCTATTGGTCGTAGGGGTGTCTTGGAGTATCTCACAGAAGTGAGTGCACCCCTCACATTTCTTCAACCATTGTTGTATAACCTTCTAACGGAAAAATACCATAGAAATAAAACTTGGATATATTTTAGTCAAAAAGAACTCAACGTACAGCCATTATTTCTAAACAACTGGCAACAAAAGTGTTTTTGTCTGTTTGACAGGACCATAAAAACTTGCGTATCTTGTATTGTAGCAGTTAAAATTTGGTGCTTTGTGTACAATTGTCTCTTGGGTGCAATTAATATTTATTTGTATAGCACTTTTAACAATGGACATTGTTTCAAAGCAGTTTTGCTCAGGTAATGCGTTAAATAATTAATAAGATTGTTTATATATATATTTGTAAATTTGTCCCTTATGAGCAAGCCTGTGGTCACTGGTACCTCAGGAGTATGATTAACTCGGCCAAGAGAGATAGATAGAGGGATAGAAAGAAGGATATGGATTATTAAGTATCCTTATTGCTGTGTAAAAGTTAAGGACACTGTGTAGTTGGGGACTCCGGCAAGACTCGCTATTGCACCATAACTAAAAGGGAGAACCAGAAGATAACACAGACATAAGGGATCTCTGGGATAAGAGACGACCCACTACACCACCGTCAACAAACCTAAGTGAACGTGTAAGAGTGAGGGGACAACAGCATCCGAATATCCCATTTCAACAAACACTCGATATCCATGATCCCTCCAGATCTGCTCCTTTACCTTAGAAAAATCTACTGATAAAAAAATTGACTAAATAAACATGTTTTAAGCCTCGACTTGAACACTGAGACTGTGTCTGAGTTCCGAACACTAATTTAAAGGCTGTTCCATAACTGTGGGGCTTTATAAGAGAAAGATCTGCCCCCTGCTGTAGTCTTCATTATTTGAGGTACCAACAAATAGCCTGCACTTTTTGATCTAATTAGGCGTGGAGGATCATATTGGTACAGAAGTTCACTCAGATATTGCGGCGCGAAACTAAGTGCTTTATACGTCAGAAGTAGTATTTTATAATAAATGTGAGATTTAATTGGGAGCAGTGTAGACTGATAAAAAAAGGGGTGATGTGGTCATATTTTCTAGATCTAGTGAGGACTCTTGCTTCTGCATTCTGGACTAACTGAAGCTTATTTATACACTTACTTGAACACCCCCAGACAGTAAAACATTACAGTAGTCTAATCTAGATGTCACAAAAGCATTAACTATATATTTTTTGCATCCTGTAACATATTTCTGAGGTGAAAAAAGGCGATCCTAGTAATGACTCGAGTAAAATTAAGATATTTGACTTTTACAGAGGCATGAAAAAGCTACTTAAGTACAGTACAGTAACATATTGCATTTACTGTCCACCACTGCTCTTTAAGGGTAATAGGTACAAAAGCCTTAGGAAGCACTGACTGATCAGGGACTTAAACTTAACCATAAACTTAAATTGTTTTATAACAAAAATGAATGATGGTCTGTTGTTCAGTCTTGGTCTACCTTCAGGTGGCCCACAAGTACACCAAATCTGCCATCATGAAATTGACCTTAAAATTACATTTTTCTTGGGTTTGAAACAAGGAGACATGGAACAAGGGGAGGTGGTTAATGCATTAGTGATTTAAGCATTGGACTCTGGATTAGAAGGTCTCAAGTTCAAGTTCCAGCCCCACACTGCTGGGCCCTTAAGCATGGTGCTTAATGCTCAACTGCTGAGTCGTAAGTTGTTCCTGATAAAGGCGTCTGCTAAATGCATTGTAAATGGAAATAGAACAAGGAAATGGGAAAAAAGGATGTGGATTAAAGGGGCATGGAGTTAAGCGGTATGATATGAAAGGAAGGAGCATTGAAGGAGCATTGAGCGAAAGAGCATGGAACAAGGGGATGTGGATCAAGGAGGTCCTGGAATTAAGGAATCTTCAGCATGCCAAGTCTCACATGGCGATTGCTGATGCTGCACACTCGGTCCCTGGGCCCCACTGTAGTCAGAGGATCTTCTACATTATCTGAAGGGTTTCTCAGGGTGAGAAGGAAGTCAGATAATCAAGGTGGAACTGAGAGACACTTAATCAGATTACTGTCTCGCTATTGATTGTCTCCCGAGCCTCACTGATGAGTTTCCGCTCGCCGTGAAACCTGATATAATCACCGTATCGCCTCAGCAGGGGGAGGACGTGGATAATCAGCCGTGGTGATTGTCAGATTCCCTATTGAAGACCTGACCCACCAAAGCGAGAGGCGGAGAGTCAAGTGCGCAAAGCCGAGAAAACCCCGAGAAAAAACTCTCAGATCGGTTTTCATCCGAGATCAATGCATAAAGGCGTGTAATTTTGTCTGGATAATAGGAACCTGGTGGAATGACAGAATGGCAGCCATATTGGCTCAGTTCCAAATACTAGAATTCATTCCGAAGTCCAGTGTTGTACTTACAATGTATGATTCATATCAGTCGTCTTATTAGAACATGAGCCAAACACTGTGTACTTCTGCTCCAACACAAACACCAAAATTGACAACTAGCATGCTCTAACTTTCATCTCGGCCAATTTGGATCTGTTCCAAAAACGTAGTGTTCTTATTACATTGCCAATAACATTCATGCTTAATTCGTGTTCTGACTAGAATGTCAGCCATTTTGGCTCGGCCCCAAACATCAGAACGTAACCCCTTCGGCTATTTATGTTTCAGCTAGCATGTTCTTACTACGCTATGATGTTAATAATGTTAACAACTTTGGCTCTGTCCCAAATATCTATTGTGCAACTATTTTGCCTTGGTTCCAAACACCAGACCTCATGTTTAATTCATGTTCTTACCAAATCATAGGCCATTCATCAGCCCTTTTGAAATTGTTACGCATTCTCGTGCGATATTCCCTTCTTTCAGGGTGATCACTGCAGAACTACAACCAGGAAGAAAAGTCATTTTGCCCTTTATCCCATATGCAGTGTTGTAGGTCATGGACTTGGTGCTTCGATTAGCGTGCGCTGCTTTTCCCCCCTGATTAATGACCATAATTCAAATACAGGTGCAGATCAATAGGTGAACCTCCTTCTGTTCTTTTAAGGGACAGAGAGACAGAACAAGGGAACGAGAGTCAAAAAAGGAAAAAAAAAAATGGAACAGGAAATCACCAGGCCGTTTCCTTTTTCTCTCAGTGACGCACATTGTGGTGATGCTAAAAGGCTAATTAACAAATACAAAGACATTTTTGCCAAAAGTCTGTAACTTGGAAGGTATGGATTAATGGGGACGTATTCTGGCAGTGTCCCAAATCTAGTTGGTTTTGTTGCTTTTCTAACTAGCGTACTAAACTTTTACAGTTTGTCTGTTAATATTATTAGTAATATAATGTAGTATAATGCAAGATATAATGCAATTGTAATAGCCATCAATAAGGCATTCAAAATTATTGCATTTATTTTTAAATATAAAAATGTTAATACACTGTTAATTATTAAACATAGTTTTACGCAATTTATGGGAGGTGGTAGCTAAGTGGTTAAGGCATTCGACGTTGGCTCCCAGCCACCCCAAGTCGCCACTTCTGGGCCCCTAAACAAGACCCTCAACTCCGTATCTGCTCAGTTGTATAAATGTGATAATTGTAAGTCACTCTGGTTAAGGGCGTCTGCCAAATGCCATAAATGTACAATTATTTTTACATCTCACCTCGTTGTGACCTCATTCGTTTTCCATATTTTTTGTCATATTTCAGCTTTCTGTATGGGTGAGATTTCCTGCTGAGGATTGTTTCTTTATTGTTTCATCCTTAAGTTTCTAGTGAAGTCCTTCACGTAGCGATTCAAAAAAGCAACGACAAATGTGTAATACCTGCCACCTTGATCCAGATCAAGTACATCATACTGTCTTTTTGATATGACAAATAGGCCACATTTTGTGCTACCAGATGAAAAACGCTTGATATTCTGGGTGATCTAAAAGAATATATTTGTAGTATTTAAAAATACAAATTTAGAAAAAAATTAACCACAAAAATAAATATAATAAAAAATAAATAAATAAATAAATTATATATATATATATATATTTATATATATATATGGAATAAATAGAGCAGAAATTACTGACTAAATATTGCAAGTAATAAAAAAAATGATGGCTGAACCCAATAAACAAAAAAGGGATTAGGACCAGTACAGGAACTAGGACTATATAAGGAAATTTATGGATATAATTGCACAATATTATGGGCAGCACATCTAGGTGCAGGCTCTTGCACCAATATAATATTATATTATTATATATATTATTAATATAGAATAATATGTCTATTAAAAAATAAATAAATAAATAAATAAAAGCCTAATAGTGAATAGTGCAGGAAGTATTGAACAAATGAGGCAAGTAAAACCTTAAACCTTATTATAAAAAAAAGCAATTAGGATTAAAACAAAAAACTATGACCATATAAGACATTGTGGACGTAATCCTACTGGTTTCCTACTGGTAAATATACACGTCTATTAAAAAAAAGGCCTGACAATAAACCAAATAAGACAATTATGGCCAAATAAGGCAAGTAAAGAAGAAAACTGCCCAGTAAACCCAATAAAGAAAACAGGAAACTGTAACCATATAAGGAAATCTCAATATGCAACAATATTTTTTGCTGTACTGAACCGATTTAAAAATGCATTTTGGCAAGATTTGTCGCTCGGGCATTTTTCACGCTTAAAAAAGAAGACCGCGAACAAGCATCGTGTCAATGTGAAACATGCTTTTTAATCTGAAATCAATTCTCGCTGGATGCTAGGAGCAAAAACAGAAAAAAAAAAAGTGCTGAGTCACACACTGCGATACTTCACCGTACACGCCGGTACAAGTTCAACTACGCAGTTCAGCGTGCACTCAACCAGAGGGGGGGGGGGGGGGGGGGGGGGGGGAGGAAAAAAAAAAAAATTAAATAAGCCTGAAACCACCTGAGAGAGTTTCTTCTAAAAAAAAACTGTTTATGGCCAAAGGTAAAAGTCCATGCGCTCCGCTGATGTCCTATAAAATAAATAAATAAATAAAATAAAAAGTGGAGGGGAATAAAGTGAACTGATTCAGCCATCTCCCTAAGGCTACATACACTCCAGTACAACTTCAAGAAAACACTCCGGAGAGAGAGAGAGAGAGACTCTTGTTATGCTGTGCCTAGATAAAAAAAGAGCTCTAAATATTAAATAAGGGAATCATAAAAGGAATGAATAATTAAAAAAAAAATACAAATCATGAAATAGTTACAAATAAGCATAAAAATCCTGTATATGGATACAGTATCTTACAAAAGTAAATACACCCTTTGAGCAAACGTTTTTAGTATATCTTCTCAAGGGACAATACTATTGGAATAAGACTTGGACATAATTTAGAGTAGTTTGACAGGACCATAGAAATTTGTGTATCTTGTATTAGAGAGGTGCTTTGAGTACAATTCTCTAATACTGGCATACACCTCATGGCAAAGAACGAGGTCTTTAGAATTAGAATCGTTGCTCTCCACGGAAATGCCGAGGCTATAAGATCAGTAAAACCCTAAAACTGAGTTACAGTACAGTGGCCAGGGTCATACAGAGGTTTTCCAACACGGGTTTCACTCGGAACAGGCCTCTCAAAGGTCCATCAAAGAAGTCGAGTCCTCGTGCTGTGCGTCAGGTGCAGAACCTGCTTCCGAAAACAGACGCCTGAGTGCTGCAGCATTGCTTTAGAGGTTGTTGAATTGGATGGTCCGCTTGTCATTGCTCGGACCGTACGCTGCACACTGCAACAATTTAGTTTGCAGGCCGTCGTCCCAGAAGGAGACTCTTCTAAAGCTGGCTCATAAGAAACCCCGAAGGTGACCTGTCCAAGAGCATGAATTACTGGATCTGTGTCCTGTGGTCTGATAAGAATAAGGAAAACTTGTTTGGCTCCGATGTTTTTCAGCATGTGTGTTGACGCTCTGGTGAGGAGCAGAAAGAAAATTGCGTCTTGACTACAGCATGGTGGTGGTAGCATCATGGTCTGGGGCTGCATGAGTGCTGCTGGTACTGGGGAGCTGCGGTTCATTGAGGGGAAACATGGATTCCAACATGTACTGTGACATTCTGAAGCAGAACATGATGCCCTCCCTTCAGAAACTGGGTTTGAACGGTGTATCCTCAAGCAGAAGGTGGAGAAGCGCCTTGCGTCTAACATCTAGTAGCTACGTGATGTCATTATGGAGGAGTGGAAGAGGATCCCAGCAACAACCTGTGCAGCTCTGGTGAATTTGGACACAGTTTTGACATGTTAGTTTAGGGTGTACAGACTTTTGTTGCCAGTAATCTGTACTGCTATCCAAGCTGCACATTGACTACTCTAAAATATCTCCAAGTTTTATTTCGATAATATTGTCCCTTGAGAACATATAATTAAATGGCCGGTGAAGTGTGAGGGGTGTACAAACTTTTGTGAGGTACTGTGTGAATGTGTATATAAGTGAATGTTTTACCCTTCACTTAGGAGCCCAGACATTCCAGCATGATAATCCCCCTTTTCACAAAGCCAGCTCTATGGAGATATACTTTACATGGGTTGGAACTGTGTGGAACATCTTGAGTGGCCTGCTCAAGATCTCTGATCTCAACCCTATTGAAAACCTCTGGATTTATTAAAACAGCACAAATCTTCAGCAATGTTCAATATATACAGGGCCAAAGTTTGTGGCCACCCAACCATGAGATTTGTCTGTGCTTTCTGAATGGTGAACATTTGCTTTATAATAACCTTCACTCATTTTGTGGAGATTTTGTGGAGATTTCTGCTCATTAAGCCACAAGGGTGTTAGTAAAGCCTGGAGATCTTCCACTCCGACCCACTCCATAGCATCCAAAGACATCTGATACAGTTGTGTGGTTTGAAGTTTGTGGTAACAGTTTGAGGAAGAACCACATATAGCTGGATTTCTATTTCTCTTTAATACTGTTGTACTACAGAGCATAATTGGTATATGAGGAAAATCTTCTAAAACTACGCAGCGTTTAGTCCAAAACAAAACCCACACATCGCGAACCCAAACAATAGCCGACAGTGTCAAAGCAAACGTCTGGATTTCTCGAGCATCAAACAAGAAGGCGATTTTTTTGTAACAAGGCAAAGTGCTGTTTTTTTTTTTTTTTTTTTTTTTTCCCTCAGCAAGGATTTTCAGTCTAATGGGTAAAAAAAAACGTAACGCGTACACATTCTAGTCTACACATTGAACGTGCAACCAAATAACTGCACATCGAGCTGACAGAACATCGACAAGCTCGCAGAGGGAAAAAGGTCAGGGTTGTTATTGCGCTTCAGCGGCGAACGATTTGCGCTAATTATCCGCGCCGACCAATCAGAAAACCTGTTGCATCGTTTTCACCTCTTCCTATCAGTCTTAGCATAAAATACTGATTTATTTTTTTAAAAAATGCTAACGTTCGGCTCGATCAGGCAAATCAAAACTAGATACATTGTTTACAAGATAGCGAAAGTTTCAATCGTTAGCGAAGGTTGTTAAGCTAACATTGAGCTAACGCTCATTCGACATTCCTACTAGCGCTTACTAATTAACCCAAGTAATGTTATGCTAAGCTATTTTGCCACGTCATATGACCGCGTGTGCGATTTCCGCCATGATGAACTCCTCGTACACGATCGTTCTGTGTCTCTAACACGCTTTATAACTCTCGTTTATTTCCCCGAACGTCCTCTCTGACTCCATCCTTCACTCTTTCTGTAAGGTTGACGAGGTCGTCGCGGCGACCGCAGCGGCGTTCATCATTAGTCTTGCCGCGCGATCCCGCGGAGAGCGCGATGATAAATCTCCGTCGATTCGAACGGCTGTTTTAAAACGTGCCCTCGTCACTCAGTTCTCTCTCGTTCTCTTTTTCTTTCCCCGTTTGATGCGATCTCACTCGGTGACCTACAGCGGAGGGAATTGAGCGAGTGATGTATCTCTCTCTCTCGCGCTCGTCCGCTCGCAGGTCCCCCACCCCCCAAACCCGAAATGAGTTTTCGATGATCTCATTGCGAGGATTGTAATTTCGCAGATCTAATTTAGGCCTTTGCCTCGCCGCCGTAATGGAGTCTCCTGTTTAACTGTGTTGCCAAGGAGATACTCCCGTCTTTACATGAAAAATGAAGTGAAGCGCAAAGTCAACGCCGCTACGGCATCGAAAGACTTCCTTCGTTCTCGGGCTCTGTATTTCAGGAGGGTCCAGGTCACCTCGACTCGAGCCGTAGCGTCTTTAATCCATCATGGATTTAACTACGAGTTTTTTTTCTTTTTTTTCCTCATCCACCAATGAACTGAGTGTCACGCTGGACCATCGTGGCCTCGTCTCGTTTCATCCGAGAGAAGAAAATAGCGACAGGAAATGACACGAGATTAATTTTTTGATTATTCTTTTAGGCTTTTGGATAGAACAGGCTAGTCAGACAGATAATACAGTTATGCTAACAATGTTTTCATAATTTCAAGAATATTCAATCAAAAGTTTAATCTTCTTGAAATGTACACTAAAAATATAGTTGTAAATACTTATATATACATATTTATATACACACACACACACACACACAACATTTACCCAAAAGTTTGTGGACAACTGATTTTAAGCTTGGTATGTGCTTCTTTTTGAACATTCCACATTAAGTCCCCCTTTGCTTTTATAATAACCTGCTGGGAAGATGTTCCACTAAATTCTGGAGTGTTTATGGAGTTTTGTGCACATTCAGCAACAGTTACTGGTGTAGGTGATATGAGGAGGCCTGAGGTGCCGTTCCAATTCATCCCAAAGGTGTTCATGGGATAGGGCTCTATAGAAGATCTTCCACTCCAACCCATGTAAAGCATATCTTTACATATAGCATTTAGCTTTGTAGACAGGTGCATTGTCATGCTGGAACAGGTTTTGGGTCTCCTAATTTAATTAAAATTCAAATAAGGCTGGAAAACATGGCTGGAAAAGTCAGATGTCCACTGTATAATGTAGTTTTAAAAATAAAAATAAAAACTTTTCACAGGATTTTGAGACCCTTTTGGAAAACAAAACCAAGAAAGAAAGAATTTAGTCGTTTATTTATCACTTTCACAGATAAGAGGAATGTTAGATCTAAATATGTAAACATATTAATTACTACAAATATGGCTAATTGACTTCCGTTTATGTTTTACAATGTCACATAGGCTTGAATTTAATCGGATTTAATTGCACCGGATTTTGACATAAATGTTGTGTATGGAGCACATTTCCCTCATCATACAGCGCTCCAGGCATCGTTCTCTCTATCTTTTTTTTTTTTTTTTTTTTCTTTTTTTTTTTCTTTTTAGAAATATGGCAGGATTCAGGCTGGATGTCAGAAAGAAATCCTGTTAATGAGGCAGAAATCGATTCAGCAGATAAAAACGTCCCCTGGAATCAAGTTTAGCATAAAAAAAAAGAAGAAAAAAAACGCACTCGGATTTGAAGTGTGTGGCGAGTTAGAGAGCGAGCGCAGCGCCGGTCTGACTCTAATTACATTCCCTCACCTCACTAACACGGGCCCTGATTGGCCAGAAGGCACTTGTATTTTTCAGACAGCAGGGGTATGGTAGGACGCGTCTCGCTCTCCGGAGCCTGCAGCGAGCGGCGGGAACCTCGACCATTTTTCAGTCTGTGGTCCCACAGCGGAAAGGTCACAGTGGATGGGTGTCAATATTTTATGAAGATCGGCATGAACATGTGGTAAAACAGTGTGAGGTGCACCGTGCGACGTTTCCACCTAGCCTATGATTGAGATGTACCGACATGAGAGGTGGCACCGAGCTGACGGTGTGGATGAAACGCTCACTTTTTATACAGCTGCAGGAAGTGGCAGAGAAAACCAGAGGTCAGAGGCCGTTCAGTGGGGTCATATGGCAAAAATCAGTAGATCAGCGGGGTCATATAGCGAAAAGGATGCGTGAATGATACATCATAAGGCTATAAATAATGCGAAAGACAGAAAACCGGCAAGGAAAACAAAAGTAAAGCTTCTGATTGGTCGACTGTGATTATGATGCCATCAGTTGGCGGCTGGAATTTAATTTAGCTCTCATCATTTAGTGTTTTCAATGCGAAAGTTTTGCGCTTCGTCTATTCTATACAAAACATTGACCTTGCGCTAATGCCGTCTTTGGATGACAAACACTTCGGACTGCAAAGAGCAATTTTAACCTTGACGCGACATATAAAGTGCTTGCTCTCCCGGGTCTAAGAAAACAAACTGTAAACGGCGCTGGCTTTCGAAGCATTTCGGTTTTTTTGTTTTTCTTCCCTGTGAATGGCGAGGCACGTTTGGCAAGGCAAGGCAAGCTTTCTTTCTTTCTTTCTTTCTCGCTCCCGCTGCAGACGGCAGGAGGCTAACTGCTCTGAGTCCCAGAATGCCCCAAAACTCACCCACAATTTCATGCTGCACTGCTAACGAGCTTGCGGATTTGATGATTGACTGTGATTTGCTGGACGCTCGGTGAGAGCCTGAACACCACTGAAAAGGTTTTCTGTCTCTGGAAAATGACAATTTTGGCAAAATGACAAAAAACATAAGGGGGGGGCGATTTAGAGAGAGGAGCAATGTGGAGTAAAACAGGCGAAAAACAGAGACAACTATTCTTGTTTGTACCAGTGGGTAAAGAATGAATTGTTCTTTGATTAGCCATTCCGTATAGGCTTCAATAGATTTTTCCGTAATCTGAAAACTGGCTTCTATAGCTCGATAATTGAGTGGAAAAAAGGGGTGCAAGCTGGATGAATGAACGTGCTCCAGTCTAATTAAAAACAGATGATAGTAATACTATAAGTCCCTGCTCTCTGAAGAATAGCCTTATCCAAATTAATGGCAGATCTCTTCTATAAAATAGTCTTTGTTCCCTTCAACCACAACTTTTTCTGCTCACTAGACCCTGACCTTTTTCCTTGTTGGCAAATCGAGGATTGCAACTAGAGTCAATTGTTGTCTGTGTCTTTTTCTATTTGTTCAACCAATCCTTTTGTCCTTCCAGTGGTGCTAAAAAGGTTGATTTATGCCACAATGTGGAGACAAGCAGGTTTTCCATAATCACATCAACAACGGAAGTCTAGCATGTCTGGTTAATTCCACTACAGAAACGTGTAACTAGCCAAGCACCAAACCTTTTAGAACGTTTCTTTTCCGAATAGTAACCGCCTGAATTTTGAGTAATTCCTATGCAAATACTTTACATTTTACCTCATTAACCAAACTGCTTTCTCTGACTTCAAATGAAATATTTTTGCATGATGTGAAAACTACAGTATATACTGATAATTCATTGCTTTACTATAGATAATCCTTCAAGACTGTTGTTTGGTCATAAAGGCTCAATGGAAAGTCTATGTAGCTAGCCATTAAGAACGTGTCACACCCAGAAGTGTCACTGACCAGGCATATCTTAATGGCCACCGATCACCCCGTGCATCAATGAGCCTCGACCGACCAGGACCCTGTTGCCGGGTTCACCACTATTCCTCCCTTGGACCACTTTTGATAGATACTGACCACTGCAGCCCGGAAACATCCCACAAGAGCTGCGGTTTTGGAGATGCTCTGACCCAGTCGTCTAGATGTCACAATTTGTCAAACTTGTCCTCATTCCACCATTCCCCCATTCACTTGCTGCCTAATATATATATCCCACCCACTAACAGGTGTCATGAAGAAGAAATAATCAGTGTTTTTCACGTCACCTGTCATGATGTTATGCCTGGTCAGTTTAGCTCATTCCTGCAGACATTCCTGACCAGTCCTGCTCACTCTTGCAAACCCTGGATCAATCCACCTGGATTCTATGTACTCTCTTCACCAATTTCTCACAATGCAACAGACATTTTTGACCTATTTTGTCCACTCTGTCAGACACTCGACCATCTTAATCCCTTTTAATCCCAACTGCTCCTTCCGGCACCGTTGACAGCTTTCTCAGGCAGTCTTAAACAATCCCAACTGCGCCTTCATACAATATCACCAATATCACCAATCCTGTTGACCAATTGTATTTACTTTTCTAGTCACTCTTGACCAATCCCACCTGCTCCATTTTTACCCTCTGGAAAAATCCTGCCTGATTCCCATGAGTCTTCACCTTCGGAAAGAGGGCAAAGTCCGTGGGAGCCGAATCTAACGAAGTAGGATGGGTGCGGAAGCGAGTTCGTGTGGATTTGTGGGCAGATTATCACCAGTTACACCATTAGTCTTGTAACCTAATATTATAATAATATACATTTTTTTTTTTTTTGGTAAAAGTTACAGAATAGCCAGAGGACAGTGTCTGGATAGTACATCATTCTTAAAAGCATTTATGAAAACAATCAAGTCGAAAAACATTAATGTCTTTTTGCTGGCAATCCTTCAAAAAAAAATGGAGAAAGCAGACCTCAGGCCTGTCTCACCGCTTCTGTGAGCTCTAAGCCTTGTCTCAGTTGTGAAAAAACTTACGAAAGTTCTGTCATGCTTTATGTTTAAAGGTTCGCAGCAATAAAAAAGGGTTCGTTAGAATGTTCTCTAAGGCCAGTCTTCTCATCTCGCTTGGATCCAGTATCAGAGTTTCATCAGTGGAATAGAAATAATCCATCTGCTTTTCAGTACATTTTTTCAACATAAAAAAAAAAAATAATAATTCTTTTCCCTGTGCATATCGTTGCCCTCACTAATGCACCTTTCACCTTTCCGTTCTTGTTTTATTCTCAATCAATACCTTACTAGGATGAACACAATTTTTCTCTACTGCATCTTTTTTTTTTTTTTTTCCTCGAGGCAATCGATATCCCATTGCAATCTTTTTATGGTTTCCTCTCGCTTATTGAAGTTGGATGCGTGATGTGTCATTTCGGACTCGGATTTCTTTCAACAACAGTGTTCACTGGATCGCTCTGTATTATGTCGCCGCCCTTGATGTATTTTGGCTCCCCCTGCCCCCCGAGTGTATCCATGTGTCTGTCCCGCCCTTTTCTGTTTGCATTTGCGATATCCCAGAAGAGAACCAGATCTGACATGGGGAGTCGCAGATTGGGAATAGTGCCATCTTGTTAGAAGGATATATAAAAAAAGGAGACTGCCAGCATCAATGGCAGGACATTAGAGCCTAGCGTGTGAATCCTAATTAAAAACCAACAAGACACATTTTAATATATGCCAACTGGCTTGTAACTGGCACAAGGGTTTAACAGTATACATCTAAAAGACGTCACATGTTGGCGCACCTTTGATGTGGCTTCCTATTAATGCCATGAATAAAATTCTGTTCTTGCTATGGAGCTGTCGGATACGGTGGTGGACGAGGTTCTCAAACCATGTTGAGTGTGAATACTGAATGTGTGTGTGTCTGTACTTTACTGAAATATTTACATTTGCGGAAACTTTAACTTAACTACATTTTAAAGTCAAATGTTATTTTCCTTTTTACTCAACTACATTTTGAGCACTCAGTCGTACACCCTTGACTTGTCGATTCCTAACCAGAGAACAGCAAGCTGAGAGAGTTCGGCGCGAACTTTGTGAATCAAAGCCTCTATTTTTTTATTACGGAGAAGATTTTCTAGATTAAGCTGATTAACAGCGTAAAAAAAAGTCCTCGTGTATACACCCACACCCACCTGGGGCGCTGCTAAGTAGTGTACACTCTGGAAGTTTACCAACAGAAGCGGCTAACCTTGAGCAGTCAGAGATGAAAAGCCAACAACAAAACGTCTAATGCTGATCATCAGTCATTCTGACAGCTTTTGTTGTGACCAGCTGAGTGGAAAATTCGTCAACGAAAGGACTGCTGTGTTAATTGTAATGGAGCGGACGGAGTCGGCGTTTTTTTCCTCACTCGGTATACTTTTGCGCCTCTGAGCTAATCTCTTTCTCTCGGTTTTTGGGAACTTTTGAAGAAATACCGGCTTCTGGAACTCTCCTGAACTGCACAGACCCTGAATAAACTTGCCCAGTAATTACCATAAAAAAATAAAAAAAAATAGTTTCTAATACATTTTGTGTTGTACATCATGAAACGATCATCAAACTTTTGAAACCATTCTAGAAACTTCTTGCAATCTTGATGCATACTAATGGTCTGCACTGATGTCCAGTTGAACTGACCAAAGATGCTCTATTGGTTCTTAATGGTAGCCACCAGACATGGAAAAGCCCACAGGGACCATTAAAACCAATCAAATTTCCATTATAACCATTAAAACCAATACAAATTCTGAGTTTTTTACCTCAGTAAGCATTGTTGTTGACAAGACAGGAAGAAAGATGGAACGAAAAAAAATGGAGAAAGAACATAAAGAGAAAGAAAGAAGGGGAAGAGTGAAAACAAAAAGAAAGAAAGTATGAAAGAGGAGAAGGGGAAAGAGAAAGACTAAATGTCTTTTTGAAATCCTGGAAAACGCTTCTATTTGTTTCTCCATTTCTGAAACGGATCTTCTTATAATGTACCCTTCATTGTCCCTAAAAGTTCTTGAATCTTTTTTTAAGTTCCTGAGTTCCTAAAGTCATTCATGGAGCTCCTGGTAAGGTTTCATGAAGTTTCCTGTCTTCATGGAAACCCTTCTTGCCTTATCCAGAGAAGGTTAATTGAGTTCATGAAATGTTTGCAGTCTTCAGGAAAGAGTTACTTCGGAGGAAGCACGCTTCGGTGTCCGATCACGAGCCATGAATCATCCATGTGATGTAGAAACTTTTGGTCTTCTGGATGAGGACAATGTCTGTGTGAATAGCAGTGAAACGTATTCATCACCGAATCACTCTAATTTCAAAAGATGTTTTTGATGCGTGTATTGTGTATGGGGTTTGTGTATAGACCACTGTGTGTGTGTGTGTGCTGGGAGATTTGGATCTCTTAGTATTCAGCAGTATTGATTGGTTTGAGACAGGCTGCTGATCTATACACTATTTTCTCAGCTTATTTTTGTTTGTTTGTTCACTAAATGCTAGCAAAGTAGACTAGCGCTCACCATTCCTCCTGATAATGGAGCATACATCAAAGTGTGTGTGTGTGTGTGTGTGTGTGTGTGTGTGTGTGTGTGT
>JAAIIK010000114.1:1788510-1802949 GCA_014706435.1 Silurus glanis
AGATAGATAGATAGATAGATAGATAGATAGATAGATAGATAGATAGATCAAGAAAATAGGAAACAGAAAGAAAGAACAGAAAGAATGAAAAACAGTGGAAATAAAAAAGAAGGGAGGGAAGGAAGAATGAAAGAATGAAAAACAGTAGAATGAAAGAACAGAAAGAATGAAAAACAGTGGAAATAGAAATGAAGGAAATAAGGAAGCATGAAAAGTAGGACACATTGTAAAAAAAAAAATTAAGAAAGAAAGAAGAAAAGGAAAAAGAAAGAAAGAAAACAATAAGAATGGCAAACAGTGGATGGAAGGAAGGATGGAAGGCAGGCAGGAAGCAAGAAAAGTAAGACACAGATTGTAAAAAAAAAACAAATAGAAAGAAAGAAAGAAAGAAAGAAAGAAAGAAAGAAAGAAAGAAAGAGAGAGAGAGAAGCTTGGGATCAGCAGTGAGGTCAGCAGTTTGAGGCGAGTGGTTGGATGCTTTGATGTAAAACCGTCCATCAGCACCACTACAAACACAATCTGGCAACCACCATGATGCTGTTGTTTCCTCTCTACTGATGCTGATTGTCAGACGTCCCTCACTTTCACACACAGAGACGTAAAGGCTCAAATGAACTTCTGTAGCACCTGAGAGAGGAAGAGACCCATTTACCCGTCTGACTCAGGACTACAGTTTTCATCTGATCACCATCACTGCACCTCAGTTTTGTTTATCTGTAATAAATAGACATTCGTTGCAACCCAGATGAGGATGAGGTTCCCTCTTGAGTCTGGTTCCTCTCAAGGTTTCCTTCTTCTGCCATCTCGGGGAGTTTTTCCCCACCCGCAAGATTGTTGGTAAATTCAGGTAATAATATAGTGAGGTTTGGATCTCCAAGGTCAAAGTTTCCAACTTTGTGGTGTCCCACTGTAGACTTTCATCCTTGTAGTGTTTTTTTTAGTCTGTCTATGTGAAGAACATGCTCAGCAGGAAATCCAACAGACACCACTGAAATGGATCAGGAAGGTCTGGTGAGTAGAACGTGACAGAATCTCTTGTGCCTCCAGAGCATGTGCAGCTTAAGAAAGAAACATCTGATGAGGATCAACCTCGTTAGGATGTACAGCTATGAGCCTCACTATGGATTGAAGGTAAGAAACGAGTGAAAGTCTGACTCTCGGTCCAAACAAAGCCTCAGGATGGAGTGTGTTGTGCTCAGCCGACAGAATGACGAGAGGCTCCCAGGCTACTAAACAATTCATCAAAAGACTCCAGGACAGGCTCATGCAAATATCCTGTCTGTCTTTCCTGCTTTCTTATGGAATAACTCTTCTGAAAATTCCGACCGAGATGGATTTCCTACCATTTCCTTTCCTATAATTGAGTTTTGAGAGAGTGCATGTTGAGGATGACGGTGTTTAATCCTATATATAAATTAGCGGTACACAGCATTTTGGCAAATTGAATCCTTTTTACAATCCTCATGAACGTATTAAGTGGCGGACCGCAAATTCGTTTAGTCTCCGTGTCGCACTTTGAGAGCAGTTTCAATCGAAAAAAAACACGATTTTGTTTTGAAATCGCTGTCACTTCCTGCCATCGCCAACCCATATGGGATCTAACAAATGGACACTTTATACATTTAGTTTTTCCATTTATTTAATTTGATTTTATCAATTGAATTTGTGCCAATTGAATCAATAGACTAGAAATGTGTATTGCATTAATTTGATTTATTTCATTGCTTTTTTTTTATATATTTGATTTTTATTTTTTATAGATACAATTTTTTATTTTTACGCCATGCAGGCGTTTTGTTTAATATTGTTAAAAAAAAATGTAAACTGTCCATGTTCACAAATGATAATAATAATAATAAACAATAATTATAAAAAAAAAAGGACAAGCAATTTAGTTTTGCATTTCTTTCCCTCGAACTGTTCAATTTTGTGTACACACCTAAAAAAATAAAAAATAAAAAAAATAAATAAATAAAAAATTATATATTTTTTTATTTTAGGTGTGTACAAACAAATTAGGGCTGTCAAAATGAACACGTTAACAGAAACCTATTTTAACAAATTTTATTAACATTTCTGTTTGACCATTTCTATTAATAATATAAATAAATAAATATGAGGTAAAATTACCTTCAACTCAACACATTTATTCATGGACTCCTTTCTTTGCTCGGAAATCAAATAATTTTTAAATCACCAAACATTTGATTTACTGATGCGCCGAGTCTCAAATCGAACACGAAAAAAAGCCTCCATGGTGCACACATCCGGCAATTAAAACCGTCCGTGTGGAAACACAGCAAAAGTTCCGTTTGGTGTCCTGATATTTCTGTTTTTTTAAAACACCATAATTAAAACCTTTACAAGAATCTTTTGTCTTCGTGCTCTGTTTGAGTTCGGTTTCACTAATAATAAACGTACGTTTTCATAAAGCGTCTATATATTTGTCTGTGAAAAAGTATTCATTTAAGGTACCTTTAGCCTGATTCGGCGTATCGTGAGCTGGACATGATCGTAGAGCTCCTCGCAAGGTTTCTGATCATGTTCTGGAAAGGTTCATCAGAAGAGTAGGCCACTTGGAAATAGATGCTGGAAGACACGTTATGCTACACATTTTTAGCACACAGTGTGAAGTAGATGAATTTGGATGCATAAACTTCAGAGGCATAGACATAAAATGGCTGACATTCTAGAAAGAGCTAGAACGAAATTCTAGAGGGGGAACAAAACAAGAATTTACAATCAAAAATGTAAAATGGTTGACATTGTGGAGCAAAAAATTGAAAACCATCACATCAATACGCATGAATTCGAAGGCATGAACTCAAAATGGCTGACGTTTTTGAAAGAACCTGTAACAAGAGATGTTTCCCAGAGTCTGAGATGAAACTTTTGGTGACACTTAATGTTCCAAATAGAAAACAAAACAAGCTCTAGCCTTTATCGCTAGCAATCAATAATCAGGGCTTTTTATTATCTGCCCTCACTAAAACCCCTGACTTGAGGTCACCTCATTATACATTGGAAATGGACTCTGATGTTTTTAAAGGTCTGTGGAGAAAGAAAGAAGGAAGGAAGGAGATCGAGAAAGCATCGAAAGAGAAAGAAGGAGTATCATTCACAAGGAAAGGAAACGAAATCAATAAAAAAAAAAGTTGAATGTATCTTTGTTGGTCGACACTCACTAACAGAACACTGCAATATTCCTGCAGGCTTTCGATTGGAGTGCAATAAAAAGCACCGTGTGTAATAAATTGCTTCGGTTTACCAGAAGCATTAAGTGTGTGTGTGTGTGTGTGTGTGTGTGTGTGTGTGTGTGTGTGTGAGTGTGAGTTGGGGGGAACGAAAAATAAATAAAGCGAAGTTAAAAGTCGGGCTGAGAAACCACTCAGATGGAGCGCTAATGCTAATAAGTTTTCCATTATGGCCTGCTTTTCCAGATTAGCGCAGTCCCTTACGGTCCTGACTATTAATTATAGCAATTGCATTTCAAAGGGTTTTTATCGAAGTTTTTTTTTTTTTTTCCGTCCCTCTTGTTCGGCCGCGTCTTTTTACGGCGACCCCGTAAATCCGAGCGTTAAGGGGGGAGGCGTGGAGGGGGAAAATGATTTTCGGCGATAATCGGCGCCGATCTTGATGCTAGGATGATGTATACGTGTAATATACTTCTCCGAAGTGTACGTGTGCTTACGCCTTTCACCCGCGCCCGAATGAAATGCAGGGAATCGGAGCGCGGTATTGATTTTAATCTGAGCGATTTGGGACGCAGCCTGCATGCTAACTACTTTTAATCAGCCGATTTTAATAGCCTCCTGCACCGGGGCCGTTTACGGCTCTTATTCAGATGCCAATACGACGTCTGGAGACTGAACAGTGTTTTTTTTTTTCTGTTCTTTTCTTTTTTCTTTCTTCTTCTATTTTAATTTAAATTAATTGGACCCACTTGGATCGTTGGCACTTTTTGCGGTTGTTTACGCGGCGTGTGAGCATGGGATTGAAAGAGCTTCGGCCGATTATCGCAATTTTAAGGGTATTATCGACAGCAAAAAGCTGATTGTGACTGGATTATTGTATAGCTGGTAACTCAGATTGAGGAATGATGATAAACTAGGGGCCTCCCATCACAACTAGACATCCGGTTGAGCTAGCTAAGGCTAACTAGCGGCGTTTGTCAGCATTTGTTTCGTGTTTTGTACGCATTTCTGGTCTATGCAGGATCACCCTTTCCATCCGCCCATTCCGGGAGATATCTTTCAGACCTTGTGGTGCAGTTCAATAGGATTCAGGCGACTGGGCAGGTCATTCCATGATAAATAACCCTCCAGATGCTTTTTGCTTTTTAAATGACGCTTACAAAGTTCAATTAGTTCAACTGTATACTCAAGTTTGAGGTACACAGTTGTATCAGACGTCTTTGAATGTGGTAGCATGAAATTTCCCCCTCGCTTGAACTAGGAGACCATCATCAACTGGCCATGATCATGGAGCTCCTCGCAAGGTTTCTGATCAGGATGAGCCACTTGGAAAGAGATCCTCGAAGACTTTGAGTGCTACACATTGAGCATCAGGTAATTTTTTGTTTCTACTTTTAGCGCATACTTTTGTTTATACTTTTAAAACATAATGAGAGGTGAATTTGGAGACGTGGACTTAAAGTGGCTGACATTCTTTTAAGAGCTAAAACTAAACCTAAATTCTAGAGGGAAAGAAGCCGATTTAAAATAGCTGACATTCTAGAAAAAACAGAACCAGGCATGTATTTATAGCCAAAGATTCAAAATGGCTGACACTGTAGAGAAATTAATAACATGAATAGACATGAAATCGAAGGCAGGAACTCAAAAAGGCTGACATTTTCGGAAGAACCGCATGTAGAGATGTTTGAGTCTGAAACGGTCAAACCTGTTCCAGCATGACAATGGGTTGGAAGTGTGTGGAAGATCTCCTGCTACAGAGCTCCATCCCTGTTAAACACCATTGGGAACAATTAGAACGACCTCCTCACCTCTTTACTGACATCCTTGTCTCTGAATGGTTTTCCACAAATCTTCACAAAATCCAGTGGAGCATGTTCCCAGATGAATGGAGATTATGGGATGTTCACACACTAACACTAATCCACCAGGAAGAAAAACATAAATAGGACCAACATTATTAATACAAGTGTGTGTGTGTGATGGTGATACACTCTTTCGATCCACTTTAAAAGTCCGATCTGCTGAAACAGCACAAGGAAGACACCAAACTGCTCTCATCTCCACATGATAGGGGGAGAGATAAAGAGAGAGAGAGAGGAGGAGTAAGAAGGAGAAATTGAATACAGAGGAACAGTAATTATAGGAGTGTTGAAAAAGTAAGGGAGATAAAGATAGTCAATAGGAAGGATAGATACACTAGGGTGAAGAGAGAGAGAGAAAGAGAGAGATACGAAGTGAAATAAGGAAGAGATAAAGATACAGACAGATGTGCTGAGTAACAGATGGATAACGGAAGAATGAGAGGGAGAGGTGGAAGGAGAAGAGGGAAACATGGTGTCTTCCTTTATTTTTCTAGCTTTCTATGCATTTTTTTCTCTATTTTAATCTTTTTTTTTATATAGATTTTTATACATTCTTTCCTCTTCTTCCCTTTTTTGGTTTTCTTCTCCTTTATCTGTACCTTTTTTCCCTCTTCTATATACTCTTGTTTTTTTTTTTTAATTCTTTTCTTTCTCTCACTTTTTTGTCCATTTTCCTTCTGTTTTTGTCTTGGATTTATTAATTTTTTATTTTTAAGTTTTTCTTCTTTCTTTATTTTTGTGTCTTTTTGTTTAATGCTTAAGTAAAAAAAAAAAAAAAAACAGAAGACAACAGATGATTGATAAAATTATGATAAAAGAAATAAATCAAAATGTCAGTTCATTAGAAGTTAATGGTTTGGATCAATAATTATTATTTTTTTTATCATTATCATTTGACTTATTATAAAAGGATGTGCGTCTTTTTTATCATCTTTTTTTTTCTCCTATTTCTCTTCATTGTTCCTTCATTCTTTTTGCATTTTTGTTGGGAAAAAAATGACAAAATAAATCAAACAACAATAAATGTAATCCTTTTTTTTCCTTTTCCTTCTTTGTTTCCTACTTAATTTCTGTCATTTTTTTTCTTTAGTCTTTCTTCATTATTCATCCCCTTATTTCCTGTACTTTCTTTTTTCTTTACGGTTTTTCTAAAAGAAATGCAAAATTTTTCTCTTCAGCATTCTCTTTTTTCTTTTCTCCCTTTATTTGTTATCTTTCTCTTTTTTAGTATTCACTTCTTTCTTTTCTCAAAAGGGCAATTCATTAGGTTTTTTGATTTCTTACAGATTTTTTTTTTTACATTCTATTTTTCATTTAATTAGCATTTTTCCCCCCTTTCAGTCTTGTCTGCATTCGTTTATTTTTTTTTCCTCTTTGTATTTCTTTTTCTGTCTTTCTACTTATATTTTTTTTCTATAGTCTTTTCCCCCTAATTCTCTCCTCATTTTCACTTTTTTTTTTCTTTTCTGCAATCGCTCAATCTTTTTCCTTGCTTCTCCTTTTTTTTTAATCTTTCTCACTTTTTTGGTATTCAATTCTTTTTTTTTTCCTCTAAAGGGTCCTTTAGCTTTTATCCCTTCATTTACATTTGCGGCATTTAGCAGACGCCCTTATCCAGAGCGACGTACAAAAGTGCTTTGAGTCTCTAGCAATGAATAAATCTACACTGGTACACCAGATTACAAACTTAGTATAAATATAACTCTTGAATTCTACATAGCAAACCTGGAAAGTGCTAATTTACGTGTTTCAGGAAGAGGTAGGTCTTCAGTCGTCGCTTGAAGATAGTCAGGGACTCCGCTGTACGGACATCTAGGGGAAGTTTATTCCACCAACTCGGTACCAGAACAGAGAAGAGCCTTGAAGTGTACTTACCTCTCATTCTGAGAGAAGGTGGTACCAGTCGAGCAGTGCTGGAGGATCTCAGACAGCGTGGTGCAGTGCGAGATGTGATGAGGTCTCTGGGTTAAGATGGTGCTGGTCCATTTTTGGCCTTGTAGGCAAGCATCAGTGTTTTGAATCTGATACGTGCAGCTACTGGAAGCCAGTGAAGGGAGCGCAGCAGTGGGGTGGTGTGGGAGAACTTGGGCTGATTGAACACAAGTTGTGCAGTTGCATTTTGGATCATTTGCAGTGGACGAATAGCGTTCAGGGGAAGACCTGCCAGCAGAGAGTTGCAGTAGTCCAGTCTTGAAGTGACAAGAGACTAAACAAGTGCCTGGGCAGCCTGTGTGGACAGAAATGGTCAAATTCTTTGGATGTTGTAGAGAAGAAATCGATAGGAACGAGCCACATTAACGACATGTGAGAAGAAGGACAGTTGATTGTCCATAGTTACCCCAAGGTTACGAGCAGTGGCTGAAGGGGAGAGCAGAGAGTCATGAAGAGTTATTTTGAGATCTTGACCTGGAGATGAATCACCTGGGATGACCAGCAGTTCTGTTTTGCTGGGATTGAGTTTTAGTTGATGAGCACTCATTCATGAAGATATGTCTCTCAAGCTTGCCTAGATCCAAGCGGAAGCTGTGGTATCTAATGGAGGGTAAGAAAATAAGAGTTGAGTGCCATCTACATAGCAGTGGTAAGAAAACCTATGTGAGGATATGACTTCACCAATGGAGTGGGTATAGAGGGAGAAAATTAGGGGACCAAGTACCGAGCCTTGTGGGACACCAGTGGTGAGTCTGCACGGGGCAGATGTAGGAAGCAAACCATTCCCATGCTGTTCCATGGATACCGAGGCTCTTGAGGGTAGACGAGAGTCTTGTGGTTGACTGTGTCAAATGCTGCTGAAAGGTCCTTCCTTCCAGTCTTCCTCATTTGTTTTATTCTTTTTTTTTTTCTTCATCTCAGTCCTGCTTCTTACTTCTTTCCTTCCATCACTTCTTCCTTCTTACATTTGTTATATTCCATGCATCCTGAGAGATTAATCCCTGAAGTCTCAGATCTTTCACAGAGTTGTTAGAAAGACACGACACGACAAGGACGCAAGACGTCCTCGTCGGAAAAAAAAAAAAAAGACTAACTTTTCCAAGGTCTCAAACTCCTCTCAAGCTGGCTCATTCTTTAAGCTCATTATGATGCTAAGTGCGACTCCACACACACTCACAGAATTAGTGGACTTAACGCGTATAAATACGCGACGTACGTAGACAACACGTCCCTGAGGACACCGAGCTGGTCTTTTCTTTTTTTTTTTTTTCCTCCCCACCGCCTTGTCAGTGTTTTAGCTTATGTTTCACAGCATGAGGTTGTAATTTTAAACAGCCGGCTTGCTAATGTGTGCAGAACAGGTGCCACTTTCTAATCAGGGCAAATGAGCTGGAGCTGAATGCGAAATCCCGAATGCTAATATTCGTATAACGGGATTCTGTGTTTGGTGTTACAGATCGAGACAGATTAGATTCGATTGCAGTAAAGTATTCTAATGTAGTATCCATATAATATGTATGTACAGCAGAAGTCTATAGCAGTGAAAAAAGGTGCAAAAGCTGATAAGCAAGTATACTAAGTATATATATAAATATATGTGAAATAGTGGGCTAGATGTATCGTGTTTCCACGAAAATAAGCGCCTGCATGATTTTTCGAGATACCCCGAAAATAATCCCTAATTAAGATCGTCAGTTGGGAATTTACATCATACCACATTTCTTTTGCAATACACAATGGTGTATTGAATTATAAAATATAAATTTACAGTAATCCGCCGCTTTACCGCGGTTCGAATCTCGCGCCCTCGGTTTTTTCACGGAATCGCGTTTCCCACTTAACTAATTAGTTTGACTGATTTTCCCGGTCTCTCACGGGGAGCACCATAGCCCAAAAAACTTATAGGGAGTTTTATGTTGAAATAATTAAATGTATTAATAAAAATATAATTATTCATTATAAAATGAAGTAAAATGTCAAAAAGTACTGTATACATAAAATAGCATTTTTGCGGTGGCGTCCGTTTATCGCGTTTTTTCGTTTATCGCAGGCGGTTTTGGAACGTAACCACCATGATAAACGGGGGATTACTGTAATATAATAATTATAGTAATATTAACATAATACCCAAGCGGGTGCCTTTGTACGTGAGGTATGGTAAATAGATGACCAATCAGAGTACAGGTTGTCAATAAATCTTGATAATTCAATGCATCATGTGTGTAACGGATTTGCCGTTAACTGTAATGAAGTAAGACCGTATTTTGACAAGATGAGTGCAAAAAAAAAAAAAGAATCTTAAACCTCTTTCTTCAAAGAGAAGTGGTTGGATGTCTGAATTTTCGAAAATGGCGAGCACAGTATGATGACTTCAGTCATGCATAGATTTTTGTACCATACATAAATAAATGCACCGGTCGATTGTTGTACATGAAAATATAAGACACATTGTGTATGTGAAATATATTTTTATATATTTATGACCTTAAATTAATACTTTTCAATTCTTTTCAAGTTTTTAACATGCGCAAGGACAAATATACGGCTGCTTTATGCAAACGTCCGCTTATTATTAGCGAAACCAAACTCGACATAGAGCAGGAAGACGAAATATTCTTGTAAAGGTTTTAATTATGGTGTTTTTAAATTACGTAAATCATCTGGACACCAAACGGAACTTTTACTATGTTTCCACACGGACGGTTTTATTTGCCGGATATGTGCACCTTGGGCTTTTTGGTGCTTGATTTGAGACTCGGCGTATCGGTAAGCCAAATGTATCCGATTAAAACTATTTATTTTTATATATTTGTATATCTGAGTAAAAAAAGGACGTCGTCAAATGTGTGTTGCACTGGTTTTTAATTTCGCCTCGTTTATATTTATTTATTTATATTTGTAATGAAAATGGTCAAACATAAATGCGCGTTAATCAAATCATCGCCATTAAAATTAATTTTGACAAAAAAAATATCGAAATATTGTCCGTGTGTAAATAAAATGTTTTAAATATATGAAATACAGAAATGGCATATACAAACAGCAAATGATCACAGAATAACGGTAATGTTTTACTTTTTATATTTAAAAAACTCTTCATTGCAATTCCACAACAGAATGAACAGTTCTTTCACAATTATTTCAAATGTGTTTAATACTAGAAAATCAAGTGGCTTTCAAGCACAAAATGTATTCAATCCTGAGTGATTTTTTTTTTCAGGAGCTCTGCTATTTTGCAGTTTAATCACAAGCACAAAGAAGAGCCTGAATAATTTCATTCGTCTGCATTTACATTTATGAATTCGGCGGCTCTACATTCAACAGCGGAGATAAGCGCAAAACTGACCTCTCATATGAATCTCTAGGAGTGTATCAGTGTTAGTCTTATTAGCAAATTCTACATAAACATCTGTGAGACTTTTTTTTGTGTGTGTGTGTGTAACTAATTCCATTACTCAACATCAGGTTCATGAACAATGTTCAGTGTTGTGCTAGTTACTAAGAAATAGTAACTAGTTACAGTTAGTAGTTACTTCATTCAAAAAGTAACTCAATCACTTTGTTGATTACTTACACCAAAAAGTAATGCGTTACTGTTAAAAGTAACTTTTTAGTTACTTTTTTAAAGAACGTTCTTTAACGTTCCCATTAATGCCCTTTTATGCGTTATGGTCTACAAACACAAAACTGACTTAAACACAAAGTCATTTTTAAACACTATTTTATTGAAGTCAGACCAGCACAAACTGAATATATCACAAGGATTTCTGAAATAAATAACAAAACAAGCTGAATAATATATTCACATTTAAAAACTAAAGTGGCTTCTGCATCATAAAAGCTGTTGTGTTGAGCTCTTAAAAATGTTCCTTTCACAGCTTAAGTATGAAAACTATCAACAATGTAGAACAGAACACCGGGTTAGCTTCTAGCTTCGTCGAGGCATGGAGTTTCTGAAGGAGCTTCGACAGATTGGAGTTGCTGTTTATCGCAGTAGATACGACCTTCGAACCAGAAAGACACAGCTTACATTTGACAAAAAAGTTTTTGTCTTTATGCTCAACTAAAGTGGAATAATGAGCATATTTCCACTTTGAGAAACTCGTCTTGCTCTCGCCTCGACTCGCCATTACTGCCGCACAGACCTGAATAAACGGAGACACGCCCACAGTGCGTCATCTTCGTGTTTACAGTGGTTCATCTACCAATCCTACAATGCGTCTCTGCTGCAAACCGGTTAGACTGTAGGCTACACTTCAGCCGAAATTCATTCATTTAAAAAAGTAACGGACAAACGCACCATACGGTAACGGTAACGGAGTTACTTTATTTAAAAAAGTAATGCGTTACAGTATTAGTTACTGTCAAAAGTAACTGCGTTACAGTAACGCGTTATTGCCCAACACTGACGATGTTACACGTGTGTCTTCAACCGGGAATCTGCGACCTCTAGGGGTTCCGCGGCGGTACTGCGGAGGGGTCGGCTTATTAATGTTGGCTAAAACCATCCAAGTTAAAATATACAATTTTTGAAATATTATGATTATTACATTAAAGTGCTTTTACAACATAGCTCCTGTTGTCTTAACATAATAAAACTAGCGCAATATGGGGTCCCTACCAGGGGTCCTTGAAGACCCCTGTATTAAAGTATATGTATCCTACATACGTAAAAAATAACATTGGATAGTAAGTTAAAAAAGCATCTTTTCCGCATGTTTGTGGTTATACTTTATATACAGTGGGTACGGAAAGTATTCAGACCCCCTTAAATTTTTCACTCTTTGTTATATTGCAGCCATTTGCTAAAATCATTTAAGTTCATTTCTTTTCCTCATTAATGTACACATAGCACCCCATATTGACAGAAAAACACAGAATTGTTGACATTGTTGCAGATTTATTAAAAAAGAAAAACTGAAATATCACATGGTCCTAAGTATTCAGACCCTTTGCTCAGTATTTAGTAGAAGCACCCTTTTGCTCTAATACAGCCATGAGTCTTTTTGGGAAAGATGCAACAAGTTTTTCACAACTGGATTTGGGGATCCTCTGCCATTCCTCCTTGTAGATCCTCTCCAGTTCTGTCAGGTTGGATAGTAAACGTTGGTGGACAGCCATTTTTAGGTCTCTCCAGAGATGCTCAATTAGGTTTAAGTCAGGGCTCTGGCTGGGCCATTCAAGAACAGTCACGGAGTTGTTGTGAAGCCACTCCTTCATTATTTTAGCTGTGTGCTTAGGGTCATTGTCTTGTTGGAAGGTGAACCTTCGGCCCAGTCTGAGGTCCAGAGCACTCTGGAGAAGGTTTTCGTCCAGGATATCCCTGTACTTGGCCGCATTCATCTTTCCCTCGATTGCAACCAGTCGTCGTGTGCCTGCAGCTGAAATACACCCCCACAGCATGATGCTGCCACCACCATGCTTCACTGTTGCGACTGTATTGGACAGGTGATGAGCAGTGCCTGGTTTTCTCCACACATACCGCTTAGAATTAAGGCCAAAAAGTTCTATTTTGGTCTCATCAGACCAGAGAATCTTATTTCTCTGTTTTTTTAGCAAACTCCATGCGGGCTTTCATGTGTCTTGCACTGAGGAGAGGCTTCCGTCAGGCCACTCTGCCATAAAGCCCCGACTGGTGGAGGGCTGCAGTGATGGTTGACTTTCTACAACTTTCTCCCATCTCCCGACTGCATCTCTGGAGCTCAGCCACAGTGATCTTTGGGTTCTTCTTTACCTCTCTCACCAAGGCTCTTCTCCCCCGATAGCTCAGTTTGGCCGGACGGCCAGCTCTAGGAAGGGTTCTGGTCGTCCCAAACGTCTTCCATTTAAGGATTATGGAGGCCACTGTGCTCTTAGGAACCTTAGGTGCAGCAGAAATTTTTTTGTAACCTTGGCCAGATCTGTGCCTTGCCACAATTCTGTCTCTGAGCTCTTCAGGCAGTTCCTTTGTCCTCATGATTCTCATTTGCTCTGACATGCATTGTGATCTGTAAGGTCTTATATAGACCGGTGTGTGGCTTTCCTAATCAAGTCCAATCAGTTTAATCAAACACAGCTGGACTCAAATGAAGGTGTAGAACCATCTCAAGGATGATAAGAAGAAATGTATAGCACCTGAGTTAAATATACGAGTGTCACAGTAAAGGGTCTGAATACTTAGGACCATGTGATATTTCAGTTTTTCTTTTTTAATAAATCTGCAACAATGTCAACAATTCTGTGTTTTTCTGTCAATATGGGGTGCTGTGTGTACATTAATGAGGAAAAGAAATGAACTTAAATGATTTTAGCAAATGGCTGCAATATAACAAAGAGTGAAATATTTAAGGGGGTCTGAATACTTTCTGCACCCACTGTATATCAAGCAACAATAGAACTGCAAATATTTTCATATATGTTCAAATATATTAACTATCATTTTATATACATGGCCATATATCAGATTTCTGTATGGATCTGGTCCACAATCGCCTGCCATTACAGCTTTCAGGCTTCCGCAAAGTCTTTCCACTTGTTTTGTTTTGTTTTTATAACGCGGCTTTGCGGATTTTCACATTCATCCCATTCATCCACAAGCGCTTAAGCGAGGCATGTTGGGCAAGCGTGGTTTCAATCCGTAATAAAAAAAAAAAAAAGCCCACGGATCTGGATTAGCTACCATCTTCAACTTCCTGTTTACTAGAACAGCAGCCATGTTGGAGCACTACGTAAGCCTTCTGTACTGCGCTGTCGAGAACTGTTTGGAATCGTTATGGCAGAATACATGGTCTGATAAACGTTTCAAACTGATTTCCTTTTTATTATTATTTAATAGATGCCGTAATAACCGTCTGAACATTGTTTAGATCAACCGCACTATCTCTTGATCATGTTAATTCCTAGCTTTAATATCTTGTTCTCACCATCGCCACACATGTTAGTGTTCGCAATAGGATTTGAAGGCTCCGTCCCAAATGGCGTTGTTCATGCACAAGTGTTCTTGAACGGCAGTCATTTAGCTCGTTCTTAACCGCTAGGTATTTTATCATGTGGTGCTGAGTATTTTAAGGCTTCATCCCAAATGGTAGCGTTCTTTTTTTTAGCTAGTGTGCACTCGAATACCAAGCCTTAGTGGTTCTGTATGTTCACAAGCTTTCAGGAATATACGCTTTTATGGCTTTGAACCAAATGTTAGTCATTACGTTTTTGCTAACATACAAGCATTCTGGGTTCATCCTATTTTTTTGTTGATTAGGACAGAGCCAAAATGGCTGACATTTTTAAACAAATAAACAAATTCATCAAAAATTCATCAAAAATGGTAGAAATCATGTGTAATAGATTTGAATGTCAGCCATTTTGGCTCTTTTACAAACATCAGGACTCTTGACTAGTTCATTTTTCAAATGTTACACACATGAGATATATATATATATATATATATATATATATATATATATATATATATA
>JAAIIK010000114.1:1816242-1832802 GCA_014706435.1 Silurus glanis
GCCTGTTTATTGTATCGCTAGTCCCTGTATGAGCCTGTTTACTATAAAACTAGTTACTGTACTAGCCTGTTAACTGTAACGCTAGTTACTGTACTAGCCTGTTTACTATAATGCTAGTCACTGTACTAGCCTGTTTACTGTATCGCTAGTCCCTGTATGAGCCTGTTTACTATAATGTTAGTCACTGTATTAGACTGTTTACTCAAGCACTAGTCACTGTACTTACCTGTTTACTCAAGTGCTAATCACTGTTTTAGATGTTTATTTAAGCACTAGTTGGGTAATTTACTCTTTTATTGTTTATTTCTCCTCAGCGCTTAAACTGAAACTGAGCAGGAGAATTCATATTAGCCTAGCACAAGACCCTCGTTCTCTCTCTTGGTCCTGAGTAATCTGGTTAGCATGCAGGATATATATCTGCGCTGATCACAAGTGCGATTAGGCCTCGGCCGCTTGTCGTGAGTGGCTCTGTGAATTCATCTGTTTACATGAACGCTCGCTGTACAGAACGAGTGCGGAAGGGGGGGAAAGGAGACGCCGAGAAGAAGCGGAAACGAGTGATGGATGGAAACTTTTAGGAGCGGTGGAGAAAACAAATCTGTGCACAAATGTATTGGACGTCTCTGGATGCAGGAGAATTACATTTTCCTTTCACTTGAACTAGGAGACCCAAACTGTGTTCCAGCATGTTCCTGTAATTCCCCTGTGCACAAATTTCAGCTCCAAAATCTAGTGAAACATCTTCCCAGAAGAGTGGAGGTTATTAAGAGATGATTGTAACAGCAATGTGGAATGTGATGTTTTAAAATGACCTTGTAATCAGGTGTGTAAAAACGCATTAGTTCATATACGAGGTGGTATCAAAATATCTCCGCAGTGGTGTCAAATTGCTGACCTCTGAGTTGGATCTTCATCTTTGGGAAGAGGGCGAAAGTGCGCAGGAGCCAAATCTGGCGAGGAGGGTACACAGGACAATGTCTTTTGGCACAGGTCGGTGCCCCTTGTGACTGTGCGTGCAGCCTTGTGTTGCCATCTGTTGGTGTGTTACAAAACTAGTCTTGAAACTTCTTCTTACCTATGTAAAGCAGAGCTGTATTTGTACACATGAGCGTTGTCATGGTGGAGTAGGTTTTGGGTCTCCTAGTTCAAGTAAAGGGAGCATTTTAATGCATCCTGGGACGTCCTATACAAAGGTGTGCCTCCAACCGTTTGGAGAAGAACCACATATACAGCTAAAGATGCCCGGTGTCCCAATACTTTTGGCCATGTAGTGTACTTCCCATTGATACAAACTGATTGGCTGAAGACATCATATTAATGCTGATGATGTCACATCAGTGGACCAGTCAGAACCTGTCTTTTGTCACTTTTTTCTTGTTTTTGTTTTTCTCTCCTACCTGTAATTCTTACATTTCTTTTCCTCCTTTCATTCCTACTCCATTTCTGTCATTTAGTCTTTTAGTTTCAATTATTTTCTTTCCTCATTTCAGTTACCGTATTTTTCGGACTATAAGCCGCTACGTTTTTTCCCACGTTTTGAACCCCGTGGCTTAAACAACGAAGCGACTTATTTATGGATTTTTCCTGGGTTTTTCCCGGTTTCACAAACTTCAAGCCAAAAAACTGAGCCCCATAACATTAGACTAATGAAATTTCTGAACGGAAACGAAAAAACGCACCTCACCTGTGTTCTTAGCTGCACGGCATCGGGAGAAAAAACGTTTTTTTTTTAAATGCACGACGATGCCAAAAGATAAACTCTCGAGAGAAATAGTTGTGAAAGGAAGGAGGAAGACAGTGAACAATGACTTTCTTGGTCGGCTACTGTTTAGATACAAGCCGTTGTAACGCGTTGAGTCAGGGTGAAGGGAGAGCTCGCTAACTCTAGTTGCAACAGAAATCATATAAGCACAGACAGGTTTCCAAAACTCGTGCTTTTTTATTTTTCTTGGCAACAGCATTACGGGTTAGTCAAAGAAACTTAGAAATGAGCATCAGAAAATAATAAGGACATATTCCTCGGTCTTGCACACATGCAGTAATACCGGGAAAATGCAGCGGCAGGCTATTCCCAAAATACCGCTCTGCTCTTAAAGGAGCCACAACATATTTCACCCATGTAACAGACACTGTCGTTAAAGTCTGTGTAAAGTTCTTTAGTTTCAGTGTAGGCTTATTTATGTTCAAAATAAAAATCTTTGTCAAATTCAGTGGGTGCGGCTTATATATGGGTGCGCTTTAAAGGAAATTACGGTAGTTTTTTCGTTCTATTCTTTTAATTTCCTTGCATTTGCTCCTTTTCTTACATTTTTTTTCTTTTCTTCCTTTTTCTTTAGTTTTTCTTCCCAATGTCTCCCCTTTTTTCATGTTCTTTCTTTTTTCTTTTTTTTCTTTTCATTTTCATTCATTTGCAATATAATTTTCCTATTTCAGTCTAGTTTCTGATTTAGTTTTGTCTGCTATGTCTTTCTTTCTTTCTTTCTTTCTTTCTTTCTTTCTTTCTTTTTTTCTTATTTTCTTTCTTTCTTTCTTTCTTTCTTTCTTTCTTTCTTACTTGTACTGAAATTTCATCCCTTGTCTTTCTTAATTTGTTTTTCTTTTTCCTTGTATTTATTTATTTTTTTTATTCATGTTCCCACATCCAAAGACATCTGATACAAATGTGTGCCTCCAGCAACGGGGAAGAGCCTGGACAGAAGACAAGTGTCCCAATACCTTTGACCCTCATAGTGCAGTTTGTTTAAAAAAAAAATGTACGTTTTTGTTTGTTTGTTTCACTTCACTGCTGACATTTAAGCGACATTTTTCTCTGACATCTTTTAAAAAAAAAAAAAAAAAAGAAAGAAAAATATTTTCCTTTTTTATTTATTTTTTTTAGACCATTTCTTTCTTTATTTATTATTAAAAATTTTTTTTGTTTTTTCCTCCGGTGCTGCAGATGCGCACGGTAAGTGGGGAGAAAAACCTTGTCTTTTCTGGTGTTTTTTTTCCCATTAAATCTTTAGTTTTTTTTTTCCCCCCCATTATTGTCATTTCTAGCACTAGAGCAGTCTGTACGGAGAGAGTGAGAGAACGAAAATAAATACCTATTTTTATTTTTTTTTTTATTTATTTTTTTTTTAAGTCTCATGGCAAGTATTGACCTGTAAACGTTCTTCAGGTTTTGTTTTCGTGTCCATCCGGATAAACTGTGGCTCTTAGATGGTGAAAAAAAAAAAAGTGTGGGAGGAAGAGGTGAAAAAACGGCCACATCGAAAAACCACTTTTTTTTTTTTATTCCATCAGACCAAAAGTTGGTAGCAGAATGTACGGTTATCTCCACAGTGTTTCCACCGTCGCTTGAAGGGCACAGCTGGACTGGCGTATGAGCTCTGAAGGTACGTACTTCCAGCTGTGTCCTTCAACCGACGTTAAGCAAAGCCGTCTGTGAAATGGTGCAGAAGTAAGTAGTCCCTCATTACTATACCTACTGTACAGCAGGAGATGTTTAGGATGGATAGATCACCACAGGTTAGTGGGCATTCGTTGGTTGTTCAATGACACCTCTCGTTTTGGCCTTCCATCCACACAGAGGCGGTGTTTTTAGTGGTTGCTGCGCCATATTTTTGTTATGAAATTTATTTGTATGAGTGTCGATGTGGCCTTAGTGATTTGTTGGTCATATGGCTTACTGATTCTCATCGTAAAACATATTTTCGTGCCGATCCCAAGCTCCCAGGCGCAAAGACTTAGGTTTTGCCTCCTAGAATGTATGTGTATTTGGATACTTGCCACATGCTGAAACTCTTCTGCAATGCCTTTGTTTCCACTCAGATGAGACTCGAACATGCGAGGAAGATAAGCAGGAGTGCGTTGAGTCACTCTGTAAACTTCAGACAGTCTGCTTCTTGGCACCGGATCGATGATGGCTCACATCCAACCAAAGAGAACAGAAAATGAAAGTCCACTTGGCCGCACAGATTTTCAGTAGTAGTGCGGCAGATGCTACAAATGCTGTGATAATGCCTTGAAGCTCAAGGAGTTCACAGAAAATCCCCCGACTGAGCAGTTTTATTTACTTTCTTTTCTTTTCCCTTTCAAATCTGCTGATGCTGCGTTTGATGTCCTCAACCGTCGCAAACCCTTTCGCGAAAGGTTTCAAAGCGCCGCTCGAGCCGTCGGATTTTAAAAAAAGAGCTCGCCAAAGGCCTTCGGTGAATGAATGCCTCTGTGGGTTGAGGGTCCACCAGTATGGCAAGTCAGCACCACATCAACATCGAGGATAACAATCTATGGCTTCAAATTAAGTAGTGGAAGTGTGCTGAAGATCTACCTTGATCTAGTCGAGAAGACCAATGCACAATGTCCCTTTTTTACCTGCAAGGTATTTAGGACCACTTCTTTGCTATCAAACAGCATTGAAACACCAACAATACTAATGTCAGACAGTTAAGAAGATTTGCACATTAGGTCTGCTCTTCCTTTGAAGGATAGTGGTGTTTCTCCAGAAACCATCAGCTGAAATTCTGTTGTATTTGCGAAACCAATTGAAAGTCCACGTGGGTGTGATATAAGGTGCTACTTTACACTACTTTATTTATCTATGTTTACACACTATCACCTACAAAATCGTCCCCCTTGTACAGCAATACAGTGCTCCCAGCTTTCCTGCCACTTCTGGAAGTCATCTTTTCGAAGGTCGGTGTCAAAACAGCGATTCGAGCTAGATCTTCATCTTCAGGAACATGGGTGCGAAAGTGAGATCCTGTTGTTTGCTGCAAGTGACACGTGGGAACGTGGTCAGAATAGTAGATGCGGTAACGCACGTGGTCAAATAGCACCATGTACACAGGACGATGTCTTTCGGCACACTGATTTAGGAAGTTCGGTGCTCCCTGTGACTGTGCAGAATCGTGCTGTTGCCGTGTTTCAAAACTAGTCTGGAAACGTTTTGAATACTGCCTCATATTACAATAGACATAGTCAGTCAGGATCTGAATTTTACAAATATTTTTATTTTTAACATAAATAAGCCGCACCTGTCTATAAGCCGCAGGTGTCTACACTGAAACTAATGAACTTTACACAGGCTTTAACGAAAGACACTAAATGCAATATGTTGCGCTTCTATTAAGAGCATAGCGGTATTTTGGGAAAAGCATGTCACTGCATTCTTCCACTATTACTGCGTGTGTGTGCGTGCAAGACCGAGGAATATGTCCTTATTATTTTCTGATGCTCATTTCTAAGTTTCTTTGACTAACCCATAATGCTGTTGCCAAGAAAAATAAAAAAGCACAAGTTTTTTGAAACCTGTCTGTGCTTATATGATTTGTGTTGCAACTGGAGTTAGCGAGCTCTCCCTTCACCCTGACTCAACACGCTTCAACGGCTTGTATCTAAACAGTAGCCGACCAAGTAAGTCATTGTTCACTGTCTTCCTCCTTCCTTTCACAACTACAGTGGTACCTTGACCTACGAGTGCATTAATGTACGAGTTTTCCGAGGTACGAGCGGTCACTCGGTCGATTTCTTTGCTTTGTTACGCGAGCAAAAAATTGAGGTACGAGCTCGAGACGCCGCTGCTAGATGGCGAAGCGAAGCCAGAAAGCGGAGATTGTGACGAAAATTAAGATAAGCAAAGAAGAAAAAGTAAAAATTTTAAAGTTTAGGGATACGTAGTGTGCAGGAGTGATAGTAAAAAACTAACGGAGTTTTCCCTCCGCCTCCGCTTATCGCCTCTACCCCCCCTACACACACACACACCCCACCGGCGCTTTCGTTAGTCGTCTCATCTCCAAGGAAAATACACTAAATAAAACCTTATTATATCTTTACATACTCTTTCTATTATGGTTTTTATACAAGATTTGTTATTTAGAAATGTATTTTCCAATTTAATAACATGAAACATAAAAACGGGGTGTCATTTTGAGGTTTGGAACGGATTAATGCCATTTTAAGCATTTTCAATATGGAAAACTGATTTGATGTGCGAGCAAATTGAGATACGAGCTCGTCCACGGAACGAATTAAACTCGTAGGTCAAGGTAGCACTGTATTTCTCTCTGGAGTTTATCTTTTTTCATCGTCGTGCTGGAATGGTGAGGTGTGTGCGTGAGGCGAGGTGCGTTTTTTTTCGTTTCCGTTCGGAAATTTCATTGGTCTTATGTTATGTCGCTCAGGTTTTTTGGCTTGAAGTTTGTGAATCCGGGAAAAACCCAGGAAAAATCCATAAATAAGCCGCTTCGTTGCAAGTTGTGGATTATCTTAAAGTTTGCGGAAATCCGCAGCAGGACCGAATGTTCCGGAACGTTAGGAATAACATTTTAAACTGTTCTCACTGACAAATTTCATAAAAATGTTTCAAACACATTATTGTATTATTCAGTTTAACCCGGCTATTAGGGTTGCACAAGCCAGTGTCCTTGGAACAGAAATGCCATAAAATTGCTTTCTCTTAAACATTTCACCATAAAAAACACTATAAAAAAAACAAAATGTATATAAAAAAACAAATATTCAGATTTGTCATGAGGATCCTTAGCCTACAAAAATGCCTCAATTATTGCAGAAAATGTTTTGTTTTGTAGTTGTGGACCTCTAAATTGTGTCATTTGGTCATGAAGGTCTTTGGGTAACAATTTGACTCTTGTGGTCCTTGCAGACATCAACTTTCTATTTGACAAGTTCCAGTCCTTCTCCCTTCTTTGTATTCCATCTCATTCAGCGTCAACACCTGCCCTGCTAGTGCACAAGGGAAGGAAGGTCCAAACATAATTTGATATTATTTATTATTGTCCGGCTTATATCTAACTTCACTCTATCTCCCCATCCTCTGTAGCTCCTTGCACATTTCCATGCCTTTCTCTACCATTCGAGTTAGCAATAGATACCATCCTCTTCTTGTTTTTTCTCATCCCTGGACCTTCTCCGTCGTCCTGCTCTGCTCCTTGTCTATCAGAAATCCTGTTCTTTTCTTTTCACATTGCTAGTCAAACATGCTAATGTTGACTGCTCCTTTAGAAGAATTTGCCATATCATATCTGCCCAAAGACACTACTCCAGAACCTCAGTTAAAAGAACCCTGCTCTATTTAATGCCTGCAATTATGTCTACTTCACATAGGAAACCTCCATTTCTTCAACGTTTTCTTTCTGGAGTTACTAGCTTGCTAGCTATTTTGTTCACACCAGCTTTGGTAACATAAGTTAGTTGTATTTATTGGTCTACTTTCTTCTAGCTTAAATTAGCTGGATATTTCTGTTTAGCTACTATTCTCCAGCATCTGAGGTACCACAAGCTAGCGATATTGAATATTTGCTATTTTGGCGTTATAAGCTTTCTAGCTACTATGTTTACTCCAGTACCTGTGGTGAAATGAGCTAGTCATATTTACTGTAGTACCCACTTTTACGGATTTAATTAGCTGGATAGTTTTGTTTAGCTACTATTCTCCAGTATCTGAGGTGACACAAGCTAGCTGTATGTACTTCCTGATTTCCTGGAGTGACTAGCTTTCTAGATTTCATGTTTACTCCAACACCTGAGGTAACACAAACTAGCTTTATTTAATACCTGCTATTCTGGAGTTCTTAGCTTTCTAGCTACTATGTTTACTCCAGCACATGTAGTGATATAAGCTAGTTGTATTTATTACCCACTTTTTGAGTTTCTTTAGTTATTTATTCCTGTTTAGCACCTGAGACAATACAAGCTGCCAAACAGCTTTTCTGGAGATACTATCAAGTTATTAACGTACAAAAAGTATTGGGATTCCTGTCTTTTCCAGCCTTATGTGGTTCTTTTTCAAACTGTTACCCCAAAGTTGGAGGCACACAATTGTGTAGGATGTCTTTGGATGCAGAAGCGTGAAATTTTCCTATCACTTGATCTACAAGACCAAAACGTGTTCCAGCTCCATGAAGATGTGCTTTACATGAGTTGGAGTGGAAGATCTAGAGTGGCTTGCTATTGAGTTCCTTTGGGATGAATTGGAACATTGACTGCACCCCAGGCCTCCACACGCCAAAATCTAGTGGAACATCTTCCCAGAAGAGTGGAGCCAAGGACGCTGTAGACCAGGTGTTCACAAACCTTTGTCCATTTTCGTTAGTTGTCTTGCCCCTTGGATTCTACAATCGAGGAGTTCTCAGATTTAAAACAAACCGTCCATGTTTGGCACCTCCTCAGGCCGCATTCACCCCGACTGTTCCATCTGTCCACAAGTAAACGTTTTCCAGTTCCACAAACCTAAACCAGCACTAACCAATTATTTATTTAAATCCTCTAAATGTCATATTTCAGCTCCGAATCGATCTCGCGCTGGAGAACCCTGAGATCTCCATATTGGATTTCAGGTGGCGTGTGATGAATCGGGGGCGTACGAAAGGTTACGATGATGGACGACGGGACTCACTCGATAGCGTGAATGAATATGCATCAACCTGACGCTTTAGTCCATGATTCCCTTTTTACAGGAGGAAGGAAACACGTTACTGGGCGAGTTATTCGATAATGCGAAGAACGTGGAACACCGCGAAACCCGCTCGTTACACAGGGGAATAAAAACGGCAGCGTGACCTCCGTCGGCAGCCGAGCCGATTCAACTCACACACTATAATTACACTCCGGTTATACGCATAATTATCCAACACCTTATAATGAATAATGAAGATGAATATGAGCTAATTGCTAATCACACACTTTGTACCAAATAAGATCAAAAGACAGCGTGTTTGCTATCTGGGCTTATCTGAATATTTTTTTCCTCTTCCATTTTGCATTAACATTTGACCTTTCGATTTTTTTCTTTTCTTTCTCGTATTATTTATTTGCTATTTAGCCATTTGTGTTTTCTTTTTTGTCTGTTTTCTACTGCCATTTGGCTTTCTTTCTTTTTTTTTGCTTTTCTAATAAGTATTTTATTGTTTGTCTCTTTTATGTGTGTGTTCTTTCTTTCTTTTTGACTCACTTGTCTTTCTTTCTTTCTTTCTTATTTATTTTTATTTCTTTTATTTGTTTGTTTTTTGGAATTTCTTTCTTTCATTTCGTTACACTTGTCTTTCTTTCTTTCTTTTTTATTTCCTTTTCTTTTCTTTTATTTGTGTTTGTTTTTGGGATTTCTTTCTTTCATTTCGATACACTTGTCTTTCTTTCTTTCTTTCTTTCTTTCTTTCTTTCTTTCTTTCTTATTTAGCTGTCATTTTTTCTTTCTTTTAAGTTTTGTCTTATTTTTTTTCCATCAGCCATTTGAATTTCTTTAATTCTTAAAGTTCTTATTTTATTTTTACATTCTATTACCTTATTTGTTGTTTTTTTTGCCATTCGGGTTCTTTCTTTTTTCTTTCTTTTTCATTCCATACATTTAAAATGTACTAAATTTTATTGAAATGTAACCCAGCCATTAGGGGGGCACAAGCCAGTGCACTCTTAGTGCCGGTTCCAAGCCCGGGTAAATGGGGAGGGTTGCGTTGGGAAGGGCATCCAGCATAAAACATGTGCCAAATCAAATATGCGGATCACAAATGAGAATTTCATACCGGATCGGTCGAGGCCCGGGTTAACAACGACCGCCACAGGTATCGTTAGCCGACAGGGTACCGGTGGAAATTGGGCTACTGTTGGCCGAAGGAGGAGAAGGAGAGGAGGAAGACGTCTACAGAGACGGCAGGAAAAGGAGCAGTGTAGGAGAGTGGAGGTTCGGGTTGGTACTTTAAATGTTGGTACTATGACGGGTAAAGGGAGAGAGGTAGCTGATATGATGGAGAGGAGAAAGGTAGATATGCTGTGTGTTCAGGAGACCAAGTGGAAAGGGAGTAAGGCCAGGAACATTGGAGGTGGGTTTAAACTGTTTTATCATGGTGTGGATGGGAAGAGAAATGGTGTAGGGGTGATTCTGGAGGAAGAGTACAGTAAGAGTGTAGTGGAGGTGAAGAGAGTTTCTGATAGGGTGATGATCGTGAAGGTGGAAGTTGAAGGGATGATGATAAATGTCATCAGTGCCTATGCTCCACAAGTTGGCTGTGAGATGGAGGAGAAGGAAAGATTCTGGAGTGAATTAGATGAAGTGGTAGATGGTGTACCTAGGAAAGAACGATTGGTGATTGGGGCAGACTTTAATGGGCATGTAGGTGAAGGGAACAGAGGTGATGAGGAGGTGATGGGTATGTATGGTTTTAAGGAGAGGAATGTGGAAGGGCAGATGGTGGTAGATTTTGCTAAAAGGATGGAAATGGCTGTGGTGAATACGTATTTTAAGAAGAAGGAGGATCATAGGGTGACGTATAAGAGTGGAGGAAGGTGCACACAGGTGGATTATGTTCTGTGTAGGAGATGCAACCTGAAGGAGATTGGAGACTGTAAGGTGTTGGCAGGGGACAGTGTAGCTAGACAGCATCGGATGGTGGTCTGTAGGATGGTTTTGGAGGCGAAGAAGAAGAGGAGGAAAGTAAGGATTGAAAGAAGAATAAGATGGTGGAAACTGAAGGAGGAAGAGTGTAGTGTGAGGTTCAGGGAAGAGGTCAGACAGGGGCTTGGTGGTGGTGAAGAGGTGCCGGATGATTGGGCAACTACTGCAGGAGTGATGAGGGAGGCAGCTAGAAAAGTACTTGGTGTGACATCTGGAAATAGAAAGCAAGACAAGGAGACGTGGTGGTGGAATGAGGAAGTGCAGGAGAGCATTAGGGGAAAGAGGTTGGCAAAACAGAAGTGGGATCAACAGAGTGATGAGAAAAGTAGGCAGGAGTACAAGGAGATGCGGCAGCAGGTAAAAAGGGATGTGGCGAAAGCCAAGGAAAAGGCATATGAGGAGCTGTATAAGAGGTTGGACACTAAGGAAGGAGAAAAGGATTTATACCGATTGGCCAGGCAGAGGGACCGAGCTGGGAAGGATGTACTGCAAGTTAGAGCAATAAAGGATGGAGAGGGAAATGTGTTGACTAGTGAGGAGAGTGTGTTGAGAAGATGGAGGGAGTATTTTGAGCAGCTGATGAATGAGGAAAATCAGAGAGAGAGAAGGTTGGAGGATGTGGAGTTGGTGAAGCAGGATGTAGATAGGATTAGTAAGGAGGAAGTGAGAGCAGCGATTAAGAGGATGAAGAATGGAAAGTCGGTTGGACCAGATGACATACCGGTAGAAGCGTGGAGATGTTTAGGAGAGATGGCAGTGGAGTTTTTAACCAGATTGTTTAACAAGATTCTGGAAGGTGAGAGGATGCCTGAGGAATGGAGAAGGAGTGTGCTGGTACCGATCTTTAAGCATAAGGGAGATGTGCAGACCTGCAGTAACTACAGGGGAATTAAGTTGATCAGTCACACCATGAAGTTATGGGAAAGAGTAGTGGAAGCCAGGCTGAGAGAAGAGGTGACCATCTGTGAGCAACAGTATGGTTTCATGCCGAGGAAGAGCACCACAGATGCCTTATTTGCTTTAAGAATGTTGATGGAGAAGTATAGAGAAGGACAGAAGGAATTGCATTGTGTATTTGTGGATTTAGAGAAAGCGTACGACAGGGTGCCGAGAGAGGAGTTGTGGTATTGTATGAGGAAGTCAGGTGTGTCAGAGAAGTATGTGAGGGTGGTGCAGGACATGTATGAAGACAGTGTGACGGCAGTGAAGTGTGCAGTAGGTACGACAGACTGGTTTAGGGTGAAGGTTGGACTGCATCAAGGATCGGCCCTGAGCCCTTTCCTGTTTGCAGTGGTGATGGACAGGTTGACGGACGAGGTCAGACAGGAGTCTCCCTGGACTATGATGTTTGCAGATGATATTGTGATTTGTGGTGAGAGTAGAGAGCAGGTTGAGAAGAGCCTGGAGAGGTGGAGATATGCGCTGGAGAGAAGGGGAATGAAAGTCAGTAGGAGTAAGACAGAGTACATGTGTGTGAATGAGAGGGAGGGCAGTGGAGTGATGCGGTTGCAGGGAGAAGAGGTGGAGAAGGTGGAGGAGTTCAGGTACCTGGGGTCAACAGTGCAAAGTAATGGGGAGTGTGCTAGAGAAGTAAAGAAAAGAGTGCAGGCAGGGTGGAGTGGGTGGAGAAGAGTGACAGGAGTGATTTGTGATAGTAGGGTATCTGCAAGAATGAAAGGGAAAGTTTATAGGACTGTGGTGAGACCTGCGATGTTGTATGGATTAGAGACAGTGGCATTGAGTAAAAGACAGGAGGTGGAGCTGGAGGTTGCAGAGCTGAAGATGTTAAGGTTTTCGTTGGGAGTGACGAGGATGGACAAGATTAGAAATGAGTTTATTAGAGGGACAGCACATGTAGGATGTTTTGGTGACAAGGTGAGGGAGGCGAGATTGAGATGGTTTGGACATGTGCAGAGGAGGGACATGAATTATATTGGTAGAAAAATGCTGAAGATGGGGCCACCAGGTAGGAGGAAAAGAGGAAGGCCAAGGAGGAGGTTCATGGATGTGGTGAGGGAAGACATGCAGGTAGTTGGTGTGAAAGAGGCAGATGTAGAGGACAGGGTGGTATGGAGACGGATGATCCGCTGTGGCGACCCCTAATGGGAGCAGCCGAAAGAAGAAGAAGAAGAAATTTTATTGAAATGTACAAAAGACATCCAAAAGAATTTGATTTAAAAAAAAAAATAAATACATGCATATCAACATGCATGATGAAGAGTTGAAGAATTATTATTTATTTTATTTATATATAAAATATTTAATCATGTAATTATTCTGAAAGAAATGCTTGTAGTGAAGTGAAGGTTAATTCTGCATTAATGCGTATCTCAGGTGTCTCGGGTCCACATGAGAAGAAAGTAGAAGTGATGCTGAGGTTGAATCAGAGAGCGAGTGAGACACGTCTCAGAGGAACCCGCGTGAGAATCTCAGGACCGTGTCTAGGAGAAATAAATGAGATTAAGAGGTGAGTGTTTTCTGACTATATCTTTTCCACTGGGTCACTTCTCCAGTTTTCTTCTTTTTTTCCCCCCCTTCCTTTTTTTTCTTTTCCCCTCTCGGTGCCATTGGGGCCGCACAACACATCGTTCATGCAAACGAATATTTCATGCCTTTTTCTTCCTCCAGATTTCTCCTAAGGGGGAGAGAAATATTAAATTTTAAAAACGGAGCCGGGCCTCTGATATGCAAGAGCAGCTGATGCAACTCCGGCGCTGAGGAATCCGCCGCTCTGTCGCTTCACCTCCGGCTCGTCCTTCTCTTTACATTCAACAGCCATGTATTATTAATAACATTCATATATAATCATCATAATTGGAACATTTCAGGAGAAATGTCCTTTTTCACCTCATTGTAATGTCAGGGTGAGACAAGGTGAACAGGACATGGATTAAATACAGCTTTTATCATACTTGTCATGAGTTTTTCAAATGTTCATGTCAAAAAGTCATATTTCTACTTTTTGATTGGGATTTAATTTATTGGATTTGTTTTTGTGGATTTGGATTTTGTCAGGAAATCTAAGTGGCTGCCTAGGAAAGGTTAATCCTTAATCTGAAAGAAACCTCAACACCAAATATCACCAGCATCACTGCAATTACAGGACTACACCGAAGCACTGTAGGAGTTTTTGAGATCAATAACGTTCTCCATGTTGGCTTTTTCCCCCCTCTAGCCTTCCAATGCTAGCTATTTATTTATACATTTGTTAATAAATGAATGAATTTATTGATTTGCATTTAGAAATGTTTTTCTTTCTTCCTTTCTTTCTCTCACTAGTTTTCTTTAGTTTTTCCTTTTTTTTTTTCTTTTTTTTTCTTTTTTCATTTTGTTCCATCTTTCTTATGTTGTTTGGTACTAGTAATTTTCTATGTTGTTCTTCTTTCTTTCTATTTTTACATTGGCATATTTCTTTCTTTTTTTCTTGCTTATTTGTATTCTAGTCTTTGTTTTCTAAACATTTTTTTATTTATTTAGTTAAATTCTTTCTTTATTTCTTTCATTTATTTTTTTCTTGCTTGTTTGCTTACTTTAAATCTCCCCTTCTTCCACTTTATGTATTTCTATAGTTTCTACTTGTAGTTTTTTTTTCTTTCTGTTATTTGTATTCAAGTATTTCATTTTTATATATATTCTTTTTTTTTTTTTTTACCTTTTTTTTCTTTCTTTCTTTCTTTCTTTCTTTCTTTCTTTCTTTCTTTTTTTTATTCACGTTGTCTTTCTAATGGTGGTTTTTATTTATTTTTTATTCTCTCTTTCTATTTTTATTTGTATTTTAGTCTTTCCTTTTAAAATATATTTTCTTTTTGTTCTTTTCTTTCTTATTTTCTTTCTTTCTGTCTTTCTTTCTTATGGTGCTTATGGTCATTCTTTTACCACCATCTATTTGATTTTCTTCTACTGTTTCTGTGACATCCAGGCCAACAAAATTATAGCATTCGTATCATTTTAGTATTTAATTCTACCTGCACCGCTGTTAGATGAACAACTTAACACCGATTATTTTTTATTCTACCAAATATCTCACTGTGTTTCACTTCCAACAGATGAAACATGTCCATCTGTGTAAAAAAAAAACAAAAAAAAAACAATGGACGCTAGCTGGAGTGGACTTACCGCATTTGACCCGACCGTATCTTTACTGAGCGTTCGGGAAAACTGATCTTTGCTTCTCTACGGCGGCAACAACTACAAAAAAAAGCCCAGCCGCACTTCACAGAAAAGCTCCTAATTAAGTCGAAACAGAGGCAAAGAGCAACGCCGTGTGAAGAAAAGTGTGAACTTCTCGCTGTGTAATTTTACGGCAGAAACGGAACGACGACTCGAGCTTAGTTCATGCTGCTTTGTGCATAAAACATAAAACAAGCAGACGCTGTGCTTTAACATAGCTAATGAAAACAGGAGGGGAGGTCTTGGGCATGCTGGGGGGGAAAAAATAAAGGTTCAAACAGCCCATGGCTTTCAGGCAAAGCTGATTTTTCCAGCAATTACATAAAGTATATCAAAAAGTATATAAAAAATTCGCAAATCTTCTAGACGTGTCAATTTTAAATGACTTCACTGGTTACACTGATTTTTCTGGTAGGATACATTATAGGGACCAAACTGTTAGGACTTATACAGCCATATGTGGTTCTTCCTCATATTTGTCTTTTCCACGCAAAGTCTAATAAGTCTGCCGAAAATCGCCCCGGTGGAGAGCTGACTTGAGGACCATTTTCACTCGTGGGACATTGAGGAGAAGATACAAGTGTCTCCACGCCACTCCACGGCCTGGAGTCCTCCATTTTTTTTCTGACAGTTCGGTCGGGAGATTGTAGGGTTTTGGGTGATTTCGACCTACGAATGCAGACACGATGGCTGACTTGCGTTCGCATCACGCTGAGATCCAATCGCAACGTGTCCTCGACTACCTCTGGAACAGGACAGTCCATATAGAATAAAATTCCAATAAGAAGTGCAATTACACATGTCTTTTTAATGCCTATGTTGACGCAATCCGGATACAGGTCAATGCTAAGTTTAAACACAGCCAAAGTTGGTGGCACACAATTTTATAAGATGTTTTTCACAGAAAATTTTCACTTTACTTGAACTTCAAGACCCAAACCTGTTCTAGCATAGAAAAGCACAAAGTAAGCTCCTTGAAGATCTGCTTTACATCGATTGGAGTGGAAGATCTGCTGCAATATAGAGCTCCAACCCTTCTGAACAACTTTGGGATAAAGTGGAACCTCAGACCTCCTCACCTCACCTACATCAATATCTAACTTTATTAACACCCTTCTTGTAGCTAAATGAATCGCCACAAATCTCCACAAAATCTGGTGGAACATTTACCCAGAAGAGTGGAGTTTACAGCAAATGGGCACTAAATGTGGAAAAAAACTTATGTAATCGGAAAGCAATTTTTTTGCCTAAATCTAAAATGGCTAGCTAAAATCGTTTCCTTCCCCCCCCCCATTTCTTTTATTCTTTAGTAAAAAAAAAGTTAATAACGACCTCTTATTGCTAGCTAGCCAAATTAGCCGAACCGGTTCCTGATGGATGCGATTAGCGATCCACAGCCCGACCGTGGAGTTAGCATGAATCACTCCGATAATGCAGAAATGGAATAATTAACTCGCGTCGATTAGCGATTTGGAAATGCAGACGGCAACGTGAGTTGCTAAATAAACTAGGAGCTCTTACTAAGAACCGATAACGATCGTTGTTTTGCAAAGACTAATCGTGAACACGGCCATTTCAGTGACAAATCAGCAGAAAAGCGTTCGCCTATACGCGGAACACATTCGAGCGTAGCCCGATCAGTTGCTTTTTTTTTTTCTCTCTCTCTCTCTCTCTCTGACAGGAATATGAAGGATGAGTGGGATTCCTTCCAGTTCGTCTCATTTTCATGTAGCAGCCATTTTCCACAGGGCTGATCAAACCGTTCGCCTTTCCTTGACATCATTTCCTTGATTTGTGTCGTCGCGGCTGTGCTAACTGCGAGCCAGAGATTAAGCCATGTTTCACGCACGCAGAACTTGTCACCCCTCTGACTGCGCCATTACCAAAATCCGGGTCAAAATCCCTACGGCGCCTTCATCTCCTGATGCATCACAAGAAGTAAGCATGAGTGTGTGTGTGTTTGTGTGTGTGTGTGTGTGTGTGTGTGTGTGTGTGTGTGT
>JAAIIK010000114.1:1846314-1862332 GCA_014706435.1 Silurus glanis
AGTATCGACCCAAAAACAAACACTGACCCAAACACAAAAAAAACACAGTCACCCAAATACAAACATCTACCAAACACAACAAAAAAAACCCCACAAACATAAACATCCACCCAAAAACAAACATCCACACAAACACCCCTACACATTCACCCAAACACAATTAAATGCCTCTAAATCCTGACTAAATATATTTATTTACAACAAATACATTATCTAAAAAAGTATTTCCAATAAACGAAGGAAAACAATTAAATTAAATCCAAAACCAAACTAAACACCTATAGTCCACCAAACACAAAAAAACAGTTAGCTGAAATAAAGACATTCTTATTCAGAAGTGGGTGATTATGTTTAGAAAAGTAAAAAGTCGACACACTAACACGACTAAATAGTGGTGAAAAAAGACTGTACACAATGTGACTAAGAACAAATGGAAGCAGACACATTCGTTTTTGGCCTGTCCAAAATATAACAGAATCTGGCAGGATCATTACCATAAATTTACCCAACACGGTCCCAGTGTCCTCGTCCTCGTCTCCCCTTTCAGCACCGAGCAGAACCACTGTGGGGTTTTAGGGCAATACGCATATATGGGTATTTCCTGTTTATAATATAAGAAATAGGGAACATTTTACTGAATTGAATTAGAAAACGAGTGTTTTATATCATACTTATTTACTACGTTTATTGAACGCAAGGTTTATTTCATTCGTTTATTTTTCTTGTCGTTTGTTCCTTGTTACAGTTATTTTATATTCTTTTGCTTTGGCAGCATTGAACTCCAACTTAAATGAGACGGATCCAGATCCAGAGGAACAAAAGAGAGAAAGAGAGAGATATTTAGAGAGATATAGATACAGAAAGAAAAAAAGAGAGTTTCTGAAAAAGACAACAAGATTTCTGATAGTGTGAGAGCTGGATGGACGGATGGATGGATGGATGGATGGAGATATTGAAAGAGATATTGAAAGAGATATTGAAAGAGAAATAGCGGTATAGAGAGAGATGAATATACAGAGATGGAGAGACAGCAAGAAAGACAGAGATACAAAGAGGCACTAAAAGAGAGATACGAACTGTATATAAACAAAAAAACATTGAGTGAGAGACACAGAAAAGGAAAGCAATATAGTAAAAACTAGCAACTAGAAAAAGGATTCATTTCTATATAATTATCAGTAGATGCGCTTCACTTTTATTATTCGGAAAGTGACCGAAAATTTGATCGATTTCTCTTCGCCAAACCGCTCGAGCGCGTCCTCTCAGCACCGCTGCTGCTCCGTGAATATGACGCATCACAACGCTACAGAGACCGAGGCGTGTCCTGAAAGTCACATAGAATAGAGATTAACATGGCAGAGGTAGAGCTGTAACTTCCTGGAGACACAACAGGAAAATAATTTTTTATTTTATTTAATTTTTTTGTGAATGCGCCATGCGGTAGAAGTCAGATTTTTCCATTGCATCGTATCACGTTGTGTTCAATCGAATGGAAATCGCATCGGTAGCCGATTCATATGTAGCGTTAATGTATCGTATCATTGGCTGTGCCTCAGTTATGAAGGCGTAGCCACTATGTCAGATGTATTCCCCCCCCCCCCCCCCCCCCCCCCCTACACCGCCCCCCCCAGGCCCACCCCTGTCAGCGATCCTTGTGCAGTTTTTATGAGAGTGCCTTTACCGATCATAGAGACACCACAACAACAGATCAATAATTTACACCACAGGACCACAATGATGCAGACTGGCCTCCCTCTCCGCACACGCACACACACGCACACACACACACACACACACACACAAACACACACACACACACACACACCCCAACCTCCCCAGGACTTCTGTGTTTGGAAAAAAAAATACCATAAAAAAAATACGAGCACACTGGTCTGCTCAAGGCTCTTTACCCAGAGAGTGCGTCCACTCGCTTGTTTTTGTTTTTGTTGTGAAAGTGTCATTAGTGCACAAGCCGAAGGCGACACCCCGAGCGCGCAATCAAACGCGGCCCGGCTTAATGCACACGATGATCAAAGACATCCGCAGGAAAACACGCAGCGCCGTTACACATATACGGAGATAATGAGAGCTGACGTATGGACACTTTAAAACAAACAAAAAAAATTATAATCCAACGATGCTTTTGAGGGCGCTGGTGTTTTTTCGTTTTTTTTTTTTTTTGTTGTTGTTTCTTTGTCTTTTGTCTCTCTTCACGGTTCGTGTTTGCATTTTTTTTCTTGTTACATACATAAAATATGTATCCTTTCCAAAGCATGTAATTAAAAGTTAAAATGCAGCACATCCTTTGGTAGGTTTCTAGTTCGAAAAAACATAAACTGTGATGTCAGGAAAACAATCCACATGAAGCAGAGTTACTGTTTATCAGTAGCATTGCATGTATAGCATGTCCAATTATAGTAACAATAGGATTGCAAAAATTCAGGAATTTAAGACTGGAAACATTCCATGGGAATTAATTGGAGTAAGCTAGGAATTTACAAAATTCCAGGCGAGCCTATAACATAAGGATTATTCTTCTTCATACCCCCCTGTCCTTTACATCTGCCTCCTTTACCCCAACCACCTGCATGTCTTCCCTCACCTCATCCATAAACCTCCTCATTGGCCTTCCTCTTTTCCTCCCTCCTGGAGGCTCCATCCTCAGCATTCTCCTACCGATATACCCCATGTCCCTCCTCTGCACATGTCCAAACCATCTCAATCTCACCTCCCTCACCTTGTCTCCAAAACGTCCTACATGCGCTGTCCCTCTAATAAACTCGTTTCTAATCCTGTCCATCGTCGTCACTCCCAACGAAAACCTCAACATCTTCAGCTCTGCTACCTCCAGCTCCACCTCCTGCCTTTTACTCAACGCCACTGTCTCTAAACCATACAACATCTCAGGTCTCACCACAGTCCTATAAACTTTCCCTTTTACTCTCACAGATACCCTTCTATCACAAATCACTCCTGCTATCACTCTTCTCCACCCACTCCACCCTGCCTGCACTCTTTTCTTCACTTCTCTAACACACTCTCCATTTCTTTGCACTGTTGACCCCAGGTACCTGAACTCCTCCACCTTCTCCACCTCTTCTCCCTGCAAACGCACCACTCGACTGCCCTCCCTCTCATTCACACACATGTTCTCTGTCTTACTCCTACTGACTTTCATTCCGCTTCTCTCCAGCGCGTACCTCCACCTCTCCAGGCTCTTCTCCACCTGCTCCCTACTCTCACCACAAATAACAATATCATCCGCAAACATCATGGTCCACAGAGACTCCTGTCTGACCTTGTCCGTCAACCTGTCCATCACCACTGCAAACAGGAAAGGGCTCAGAGCCGATCCTTGATGCAGTCCAACCTCCACCTTAAACCAGTCTGTCGTTCCTACTGCACACTTCACTGCTGTTACACTGTCCTCATACATGTCCTGCACCACCCTCACATACTTCTCTGACACACCTGACTTCCTCATACAATACCACAACTCCTCGCTCGGCACCCTGTCCTAAGCTTTCTCTTAATCCACAAACAGCAATAAAATTTTTAATAAATTGATTCAATTGAGTAATCGATTAAATTGGGTAAAATTTTAATGATTAAATATAATTAAAGAAATGCATCATTTTAATTTAATATTTAACATTTGTTAGACCTCATTTGAGTAATACAGATAATAATAAGTAATACAGTGTGTGTTTTACATTTAATATGTAATTTTCTAAAGATATGATCTACTTAACTGTTCTACTTATTTCAGCATACAATAACAAATGTCTTCATTCCTTCGATCCGTCCTTCATTCACTCCCTCGATATGCGAAATTGTCAGGATTTAATAATTTTTTTTAAGATTCTTGAAGCTGGACACCAAAAACGCATATCACTAGACTGCCACACAAATGGAAATGACAGCGTTTAAAACAAAATCTGGGTTTTACAACACATTTTTCTGTACGTAGAAATACGTATTTCTGGTACTGAGCGAGTGGCCACAGTGACACTGCGCTAACTCTAGTTCCTTCTTTTATATTCCTGGCATTGTTGTGTATTTTTTTTTTATTTTAATAATAATAATAAAAATAAAAATAAATAAATAACGCAGAGACTAAACAAACGCAGTCCATCACTTAATACATTCCTAAGGGAATTCAGATTGTAACTGCTGTACTGTTATATCCCTAGTTTGCATACGTCAACTTATGACCAAACAGAATGCTTATGTTTGTATATGAGTTTATGTGAGAATTTCCTCAAAATTCTAATTTATTCCCATAAATTCCAATTTGGCTTATTTCCTAAGTTAACTTCCCATAGAAAGCAACCCTAAGTGTGGAATATCCACAACATACCCCGGATTCCAGCTGGAACTAATGCCATAGGCGGCATTACATTTGGAATAAAAATACAAAATTATCAACACCAAACAGAATCCAGAATTTCAACATTGCTGTGGTATAAATCCTGTGAAATAACTGAAATCAGTAGAATGGATTAGAGCTTCCCACCTAGCGTAGCTTCTCAGACACGCGAGCCGCATTCGATTTTACCGAGATTGGAAAAAGTCTTGGGAGAAATAGTTTTGGCACATTTCACAGGTCCAGAATTTGAAAGCCTGTTCGCTTGGAGAGCAGCCATCTTGAAGCGGCACGAATAATTTGATCGGTGCTGCATAATGCATGAGGGGGGGAATCACCGGTTCTGCACACTTTTAATTACACTAACATGTCTGATCAAGAAGCTTGAGTGACATTTCATCACTCAAATCTTTGTTTTTTTTTTTTTAGATCTTGTACCTCCTTGTCCAACAAAGGACGTTTCGAGAATGGACCATGGAGCGTTGGATAAAGGTTTCGACACCTGGGTCTAGGTTCTTCAATTACCCAGGGAAGATGTGAGCCGCTGGAGGTAATGTGATGCTCTGGGTTTCTCGATGCCAGTTGGAATTGAGAGAAATAAAATCGGAATTGAGAGAAACAAAGACGACATGGGTAGAAATAAAGTCGGAATTGCGAGAATAATGTCAGAATTTGTATTTAAAAAAAATGAAATTGTTATAAATAAAGTCAAAAGTGGCGAGAAATAAATTCGGAACTGGCAGAAATAAATTCGGATTCGGCAGAATTAAAGTCAGAATCGCAAGAAAAAACTGTCAGAAATGCTAGAAGTTGAAATCGCAAGAAATAAAGGCAGAATTGGGAAAATGTAAAGTCGGAATTGAAAGAAATAAAGTCAGAATCGTAAAAAAAAAAAAAAAAAAAAGGCAGAATTGTGAGAAAAATGTTGTAAATGAAAGAAAAAAAAAAGTATTAATTGGCAGAAAAAAAGTGAGAAGCCTTTGGATGTGGTATTTATTTGGATGTTACTTTAATACCTACAGTGCATCCGAAAAAATGTTTGTTTAAAATATTTGCAAATTTATTAAAAATAAATAACGAAAAAAAAAATTACATAAGTATTTACAGCCTTTGCTCAATACATTGTTGAAGTATTTTTTAAAGCTCCACTCTAGAAAGTGTCCTGGTGGTTCCAAACTTCTTTCATTTATGGATGATGGAGGCCACTGTGCTCATTGATACCTTCAATGCTGCAGAAATGTTTCTGTCTCCTTCCCCAGATCTGTGCCTCGATACAATCCTGTCTCAGAGGTCTACAGACAATTCCTTGGACTTCCTGGCTTGGTTTGTACTCTGACATGCAACTGTGGGACCTTCTATAGACGTGTGGCTTTCAAATCATGTCCAATCAACTGAATTTACCACAAGTGGACTCCAATCAAGTTGTAGAAACATCTTAAGGATGATCAGTGGATACAGAATGCGCATGAGTTAAATTCGTGGCAAAGGCTGTGAATACTTTTTCACGTTTCATTATGGGGTTTTGTTTGTAGAATTTTGAGAAGAAAAAAAATTTAATCCATTTTAGAATAAGGCTGGAACATAAAATGTGGAAAAAGTGAAGCCCTGTGAAAACTTTCCAGATTAACTCTCCTGGCTACTTAAACATTGTTGCACCACAAGTAATAATGGAATAGCCAGAATAGAATAGCCTTTATTTGTCACATATACATTACAGCACAGTGAAATGTTGTTCTTCGCATATCCCAGCTTGCTTGGAAGCTGGGGTCAGAGCGCAGGGTCGGCCATGATACGGCGCCCCTGGAGCACACAGAGGGTTAAGGGCCTTGCTCAAGGGCCCAAGAGTGGCAGCTACAGTACATCAATTCATTGCAACGGTCTTCCACAATATCAATGACCTCTTATAGCACTCCTCAAAATTGCTTCAAGACAATAACAAAGGTTGGTGTTCTCCAAATTCCCCAGATCGAGAATCTGTTGAAGGTGCTGGATGAACAGGCCCAATCCATCGATGCTTCAACTCAAAATGTACAGGATTTACAAGATCTGCTGCTAATGTCTTGGTGCCTGATACTACAACACACCTTTAAAAGTCTTGTGGAAGCTAGGTCTTGACGGATCAGAGCTGTTTTCGTGGCACAGGAGGACCTTTACAAGCTCAGGCAAGTGTTCCATCTCACTTACAGTCATAATCACAGGTGTCTTAAACCGAGTATAAAATTCAAGCTGACACATTTAGTTTCAGTGGCTATGGTTACGATTATGGTTGGGAGATATCCAGATGAGCAGTGTCTGTACACACAGTTCCTGGTTTGAATATCAAGCGCAGAATTCGAATTATTAGTTTCGTGTAAGTGTATGTTGTATATTTTGGTGTAGTTCATGTTATGGCCACTAGGATATACGCAACAACAAAAAAACGTCGGAATTGCGAGAAAAAAGAGGCAGATAGACACAATCAACTCTAGCAAAAAAATTTTCTTTGACATAAACAGCAACTCGACAAATAAAGCGATGTATTTCTGGTGACCGTGTGTGAGGAAAACTGGGGACATGACAATCCCTCCGCTACGCCGCAACGCTACAACAGCATCAAAACTCTCTTGCTGCCTTTCCACCCTTCCACACTTGTGATGAGATTTGAGTCCGTTCCCTGTGGCTGAGAGGGCGGAAAGGACAGGATCGCATCGCTCGGTCTGTCTCTCTCTCACACATATACACACACTGTGGTTTTAAGAAGCAAATGTGTGCGTGTTTAGCGGTGACCTCAGCAGCGTCTGAGCTTTCCCTAATGGAGTGTGAGGTCAAGCGTTTGATGATTCGGATGCCTCGGGTGAACGCTTTACAGCCTTACTTCACCTCTTCGAGTTACTCAGGAACTGTTTAACCCCTTTATCACCCATGCTAATGCTACGTATTCTTTACGTGGGGAATGTTCACCTGTTGGCCTGCTAGCTTTGACTAAAAATGCACCGCAAACAAACTGAAGTCGAAACTACCTAGTTAAATTGCTAACCAATCTAGCTCAACCATGCTACATGTCATTAGCGTAATATCTTTTTAAGTATGCTAATGAGATCCTGTTTGGGACCCAAAAAAAAGCCAGAGATTCATGGGTTTCATGATGTTTAATTATATATTTGAAAAAAAGAAGTGTATGCTAATTATGTTCTCTTGTCATTATGCGTTTTTGGCTAAAACGTAAACACAAAAATTCCATTACATTTAGAAAACAAGCTAAATCTTAAACCTTGACACGCGTTTTCAGGGGCAAGACGTGCGTGTTTTGGAACACAAATATCGTGTTACACGTTGTTAGCATGTTTTCAAGGTTAAAAAAACACGTTTATTAGCATAAGATGATCGAGTTGGAATGTTCTCCGTATATATTTACCAGGTATCGCAAAGCTTCGGATAACTAGGCCAGGTAAAGCGAAGGTGTGTAAAAAAGAAAAAAGAAAAAAACTGGAGGCGAGGCATCGGAGTCAGTGAACGCTTGACCTCCAACTCCATCAGGGAAACATCAGATGACTCTGAGGTCAGCGCTAAACATATACACTCACACACACTTTAGTTCCTCCAGTCATGGGCTGTGTGTGATGGAGCGATGCAGTTCTGTCCTTTCCACCCTCGTCGCCACAGGGAACGACTCGAATCTCATCACGGACTTGTGGAAGGGCGCGAGGGGGCAGAGAATGAGTTTTGATGTTGGCTGTAGAATAGGCGAGAGAGTGCTGCATCCTTCCTGTCAGCTAAAACACACCGCTGCGTATGAGATCACAATATTTTACTCCGAATTATCGTATCGCCTCAGGGTTTATCTTTTACACATGCTAAGTCTCATTGCTCATGCTAACCCAGGAGCAAGGAAAACTCGGGAACGAATACCACATACTCATCTCAACTCCGTTAACACATTTGTCTGAACACGCACAAAATACATTTTCAGGATAGAATTTTATCTTTTGTGTCTGACGAGCGAGAGCTAATATGTTTTCAGGTTCGGAGAGACTATATATTGAAATGAGGAAACAGAACTAGTTTGTTTCCAGTGGTCTGCATATTAGCAAGAGAAAAGAGAACTAACCTGTTTTCTGTGCTAAAATGACTATATATTAGCATGACAAAGGAACGCTAGCATATTTACACATTTTAATACTATATATTACAATGAGGAAAGGGAACTAACATGTTTTCAGTATTTAAGAGACTATATATTACCACGAGGAACAGAACTAGCATGTTTTCAGTGTTGAGAGCCAAAAATTAGCATGAGGAAAGGGAATTAGCATGTTTTCAGTGTTAAGTAGACTCGATATTAGCACGAGAATAGGGAGTTAGCATGTTTTTAGTGCTAAAGTGAATATATATTAGCTTGGCAAATAAAAAGGTAGCATGTTTTTAAGTTTTGAGACTATACAACACAATGACAAAAGGTCACTAGCATGTTTTCAGTGATAAACGAACTCTATAAAAGCATGAGGAAAAGGTACTAGCATGTTTTTAGTGTTAAACGGACTCTATAATAGCATGTGGAGAGGGTACTAGCATGTTTTCAGTGTTAAACGGACTCTATAATAGCATGAGGAGAGGGTACTAGCCTGTTTTCAGTGTTACAGTGACTATACATTAGCATGGCAAAAGAGAGCTAGCATATTTACAAATTTTTAAACTATATATTGCAGTAAGGAAAGGGAACTATCATGTAATCGGTGTTAAATAGACTAAGCATTAGCATGAGGAAAGGGCACTAACGTTTTTAGTAATAAGAGACTATATATTAGCATGAAGAAAGGGAACTAACATTTTCTGTGTTAGATGCCTAAATATTGACATGAAAAATAGGTGCTAGCATGTTTTCTGTGTTAAGAGACTTATATAATAGCATGAGGAAAGTTAGCTAACATGTTTTAAGTGTTAATTGGCTATATATTAGCATGAAGAAAGGGACCTAGCATGTTTTCAGCATTTGACACTATATATTAGCTGGAAGGAAGGGACCATGTTTTAATGATGGATAGACTACATATTAGCATAAAGAAAGGGAACGTCCGTGTTTTCATTGTTAAGAATATATATTAGTGTAACAAAAAGGGACGTGTTTTTTGTGTCAGAAGCCTAAATATTAGCATGAGGAAAGATAGATAACATGTTTTCAGTGTTAAATGGACTCTATCTTAGCATGAGGAAAGGCAACTAGCATGTTTTCAGTGTTTGAGACTATATATTAGCAGGAGAAAAGGGGAGCTTGCATGTTTATAATGACTAAAAGACAAATTATAAGGATAAAGAAAGGAACATAGCATTGTTTCAGTGTTAAGAAACTATATATTGGTGTGAAGAAAGAGACCTAGCATGTTTTCCTTGTTGGAAGCCAAAATATTTGTGTGAGAAAATGTCGCTAGTATGTCTTCAGTGGTGGGAGTTGACATGTTTATATGAAGAACGAGAGTTTGGTGTTTCCGTGTAAAGACCAGGATGCGCTAGAACAATGATGAGGAATTAGCATGTGTTCAGTGGTAATATATGATCACGATAGCATGATTTCAGAGTTAAAACCTGTACACGTTACCCAAGGAAGAAGAATTAGAATGTTCCTAGAGGTACTTCTCGTCGCGTTTAACACGCTAGCATTACAACGTGTTAGCATTACAGCGATGAAACAACATGTAGTATGTTTCTGAAGTTAGTGTGTTTGCACGAGGACAGGGAAATTAGCATATTGTTTTGGGGTAAAATATCGAGTGAGCTAAATTTTCTCAGGGTTTCCACATTCTTAGCGATACAATATTGCTATTTATTTCAAGCAAACGTAGCATAACATGAATAAATACAAAAGACATCATGTTGACGATCTTGTCAGCCATTTTTTCATTTGAGCCTTCCTTTCCATGATGCAATGTTTTTTTTTTCTCCTCAAAGACGTTGATCGTTTGTTCTGTATAGTCATAGCAGGACGTTGTTTTCGTCTGTCCGTCTGTATTTCCGTCGGTCCCGCTGCTGTTTAAACATGCGGTGAGTGTGCGTTTGCGTCAGCCCGTCTGATGTGTTTGTGCAGGAGAGGGAACCGAATTAATTAGCCGTCCACCCGTCGGCATTTCACTTAAACCTCCAGCCGTGACAGCTCGACAAAATAATCTATCAGTTTCAGGGGCGCACAGCCCCAGAGCACGCTGGGTAAAAAGACCAACCGTTGAAGTAAATTAGTGTTTCTGTAGGACGGGAGGAGGGTGAAGTCACTTCCTGTGACACTATGGTGTACACTCAGATGTAATTAGCACTCTACATGCTAATTAGCGCACATCATGCTGCCCAACCAGCGCTTACTATCCTGTAATTCTTGTCCTCTCGCGGTGTGTCTCGGCTAGCATCGCTTTATAGTCTAGCTTGCTAATACATGGGTTCTGGAGTATTGTGTAGCATGCATTTTACCTTTATGGTATAGAATGTATTTTGTGTTTGTCTCTTTTTACGTTTTGTTATATCACTCTTTCTAAATGTGTTACATCACTTTCTCTACATGTTGTTACATCACTTTCTCTACATGTTGTTTTCCATCACTCTGTCTACATGTTACATCACTTTCTCTACATGTTGTTACATCAGTTTTTCTGTGTTAATTCTCTCTAATTTAAATTAAATACAACCTACTTACCAGAGATGCATACCCATAATTTGCACCGCTCCTCAGAGGCTGTAAGCCAGGGGTACCGTTCGTAGGCACTGGTCTGGAAGTGGCAAACAAACCCTTTCCCGGGCTGAGACAGGCTAGCTAGCTTTGGGGTTGGCCGACCTCTCCTCAAGATGTCTTCTTGAATGTCTTCTTTTTTCTTGAAAATGTTTTTTTTTTAAAGTATGTCCAAAACCAAATCAATTTCTCTTCCTCCATAGGGATAAAAAAGTCTAACTCAGATGTATTAATTATTATTATTATTACAGATGTGTTTTGCCAGTCTAACTTGGCTGTAACAGTTTCCCTCTGAACAACCAATCAAAGAACGGAAAAATGCTGGACAGAAAAAAACCAGACTAATTTCTAATAGAGACTAAGGTTAAAAGGCCAGCAGTACTGACTATGAAGGCCCTGGGCAGATTAGATTGACATGGCAGCAAATAGAGGCTGAAATCTGATTAAACAAATAATCTAACATCCACATACACGTACTGGAAACAGTGCAGCCAAGAGAAATGAAATGAAGAGAATAAACTATTGGGAATAAATTAATACAATTTCATGGAACAAATATTAGAATTTAGGTTGTAAATGCAGGTCAGTGCTTCTGATTTAGGCCAGCAGAGGAGGCTGGCCAGCAGAGAAGGCTTTGCTGGCCCTGACCGTACACCACTGCTTTCTATACATGTTGTTTTACTGCAATGTTTCTACATGTTGTTTTGCATCACTTTCTCTCCATGTTGTGTTAGATCACTAATGCTAGTAAGGTGAGTTATGGAAGGAGCGAGCGGTCACTTGGTCACGAACCCCCTCTACAACACCTGAACGGGTTTCTAATCAAAAAGAAAGATCAACGCGCTGAAGGAAGAAAGTGATGAGCCGAAGAGCAGCATCATTAACCCTTCGCTTCGTCGAGTCCAGAATGATCTTTCCTGCTCTCCATTCGCTCGTTCCCTTCCCTGCAGCTAAAGCGCTGAGCTCCGTTTGGAACGTTCCTCTCTCTTTGGTGAACATTAAACTCACCGCAGGTGGCCTTTACAACTTCTAATTCTAAATATGAGGAGCGGATCAACTCTTTGTCTAGCATGCGCTGATACTGGTGTATAGTTGTGTAGTTATACAGTTATAATAACATAAATATGTATTTATTTTTTGCATACCTGTCACACATAAATTATTCAGATCATCAAGCACATTTTTCAACTGCACTAAGATAACACGACTAAATACAAAAAGCAGTTTTTAAATGAATGAACGGAAAGAAAACCTTCTGAACCTCTATAATAAAAAGCAATTGCCAAGGCCATGTCAACACTAATACATTTTCATTTGAAAACGCATATTTTTCTCTCAGTTTTGGCCTTCCGTCCATACAGTCAACAATATCGTAGCTTTTTGAAAACAGCAACAAAAGTGATGCTTTCGAAAACGCATTTTTTGTCATTGCCACGACGTTATAAACGAACTCGGAAAGTAAATAAACCCCAGGCGGAAATGTTGCAGGCGTTTCAGTGGGGATGAGCAACTTTTGGGAAACGATTTAAAAACGAAAGTGCGAACGTGTTGCGTTTTTAAATGAAAATTTATCCGGATTAGTGTCGATGTAGCCTTAATCGTGAATGAATTGTGTTTAGAAAAAAGGAAAAACTTTTTTCTTTTGGAAAGCTGAGATTATTTGTACAAATTTTCACTGAATTGAATTAAGAAATAAATAAAACCTGTCTGACAAACTAAAGCATGCTAAAAGAGCTGCTGTGATCTCAAGAAATTGAAGAACTGAGGAGAATCAAAGTAATTGACATGTATCATTATGGAAAGGGTTACAAAGTCATTTCTAAGACATTAGGACTCCAGTGAAGCACAGTGAGAGCCATTATCCACAAATGGAGAAACCTTGTGGTAAACCTTTCTAGCATTGGTTGTCCTACCAAAATTACTCCAAGAGCGCAATGACGACTCATCCAGGACCTCATAATAGAACCCATTAGACCATCTAAAGAACTTGCAGGCCTCACTTGCCTCAGTTAAGGCCAGTGTTTAGCATACATGGGAGAGTTCCAAGGCGAAAACCACTGCTGACCAAACAGTACACAAAGACTCATCTTAAATTCTGCAAAAAAAAAAAAAAAATCATCTTATCATCAAGACTTTTGGAGCAAATATTCTGTGGACTAATCAAACTTTTTGGAAGATGTGTTAACCGGTGTTATAATATGTGTTATTAAAAATAAACAGCATATTATAAAAAGAACATCATACCAACAGTCAAACCTGGTGGTGGTTGTGTGATGGTCTGAGGCTGCTATGATGCTTCAGTACCTGGACGACTTGCCATAATTGATGTAACCATGAATTCTGCACTCTACCACAAAAAACTGATAAAGAATATCGAGCTCATGACCTCAAGCTCAAGTGTCTCTGGGTTACATGGCAGGAAATTGATCTGAAACACACCAGCAAGTCCACCTCTGAATGGCTCTAGAAAAAACAAAAATTAAGGTTTTTGAGTTGCCTGGTCAAAGTCCAGACTTTCATCTACGAGATGCTTTGGAATGACTTTAAGCGAAAAGTCTTGTACAAAAATCAGTGAAAAAGGTCTTTATTTATTTTTTCTTTTTTGCATATTTGTTACACTTAAATGATTCCAATGATCGAGCACAATTCTGCACAAAGACAACCAGAGTATATATAAAAGCAGTTTTTAAATGATGCTGGGGGATGTACTTAAACAAAACGTTAATATAAAAAGCTGTGAAAAAAGTTTTTTTCACCGCACAGGAATGACTTTAAACAGGCCGTTCATGTTAAATAAACAACCAGCAATTCTGCAAAGAAGAGCGGGCCAAACATCCTCCACAGCGATTTGAAAGACTCATTGCCGGTTATCACAAACACTTGATTGCAGTTGTTGTAAGGTTGGCACAACCAGTTATTAGGTTAAGGGGGCAATTACTTTTTTACAAAGGGCAGGTTTGGAAATCTTTTTTCCCTCTTTAATAAATGAAAACTGAATGAAAAAAAAAACTATTTTGTATTAATTCAGTTTGTGTAAAGAAAATTTGCTTCATTGACTGAATCATGAATGTGAAAATATGCAAAAAAAAAAAAATAATTCAAAATCAAGAAGTAGGCAAATATTTTTTTATAGCACTGTACATATTGTTGTTACTATCCCTGTTGTGTATTTGGGCCAGTTGTGTAATTCTTTGCACTAAGTGGCTGTCAGTTAGGCAGTGGCTGTGTGTGTTTTTTCTATTTTTATTGTACAATTGAACAGATTGTTTAGTTGTGTATTGGTGTATTGTGCAGTTGTGTGTATTGTACAACGAATTACAGCTAATTTACAGACAAATCATGTAAGATGATGTAGTTGGTCGTATTGTGCGGTGGAACATAGATCAAAAATATGTGGACACCCAACTTTTCACGATCTACGTGGTTCTTCCCCAAACTGTTACCACAAATTTGTAGGTATTCAATATCTTTGGATGTGGTAGCATGACAGTTTCCATTCACCCCAACTAGGAGACCTAAACCTCAGCTACATCAGTACCCAACATTACTAATGCTCTATGAATACAAATCTCCACAAAATCGAATGGAATATCTTCCCAGAAGAGTGGAGGTTATTATGAGAGCAAATGTGGAATGGGGTGTTCAAAACTAAGCATCTCCAGTATACCAAGCTTGTCAGGCGTCCACAAACTTTTGCTCATAACGTATATCATTTGTCTTGAATCACTGTGTGCACTGCGCTACTGTGTCACTCGTGTTGTAAGGTGCATTGTGTACCTGTGTGTGTGTGTGTGTGTGTGTGTGTGTGTTAAATAATTCTATGTAGTATATTATGTATTTGTATTGAAATAATCAGGGACTGTTTTAAGAGTCCAAATCCTGGGACCAATCAGAATTCAGCAGGGTTGTATATATTGATTCAAGTCTTGTCGAATTAACGTATTATGACATCATTATAAGGACATGTCCAAATAAGGGCAGTTGTAGCTCTGCCCCACTACAACAGAGATGCATTTTTCTTTTCTTTTCTTTTTTCTTTTTTTTCAGCATCTTAAGCCTGAAAAAGAAAATCAATTTTATATATATCATTACATATATGTCATTACATTTAATTACATTTAAATTTCATTAAATTTACTTATTCCATTATTTGAATAGAATTGTAGTTATTTAAAATAATGTATAGCATGTAGTTTATGAACAGAATAAACTGTTAATAAAAACAGGCTCAGTGATGTAACAGGTGATAAATATGCAGATGTGAAAAAAAAAGAAAGAAAGAATATATGTATATATTTGAAATATAATTCAGTTATTTTATTCATATTATATTTTTATTAACGTATAAACTAATACAATTATAATCATTATTTCATTATGTGAATAGAATTAAAGTTAATAAAAATTAAGTAAAAATTTATAGGGTGTATTTTATGAACAGAATGATCTGTTGATCAAACGGGCTCAGTGATGTAACAGGTAATGAATATGCAAATGACGAATATGCAAATGTAGGAGGCGGGGCTTACCGACACAACACATCATAATGAATGAGTCTTAGGTTTAGAGTGCAGTGTGTATCTCTCCTTTTGCATCAACACACACATGCAAAATCGATAAAGGCACATTGGTTTACTCTGTGTGTGTGTGTGTGTGTGTGTGTGTGTGTGTGTGTGTGTGTGTGTGTGTGTGTGTGTGTGTTTAGTTGCTCTCTCTTTCTCTCAACACACACACACACACACACACACACACACACACACAGTAAACCAGTGCACCTCTATCGATTGTGTGTGTGTGTGTGTGTGTGTGTGTGTGTGTGGAGAGAACGAAAGAGAGCAACTAAAAAACAAGACACACTCTCTCTCTCTCTCTCTCTCATAACACACACACACACACACACACACACACACACACACACACACAGAGTAAACCAATGTGCCTTTATCGATTTTGCATGTGTGTGT
>JAAIIK010000114.1:1877729-1898096 GCA_014706435.1 Silurus glanis
AAAGAAAGAAAGAAAGAAAGAAAGAAAGAAAGAAAGAAAGAAAGAAAGAAAGAAAAATAATTAAATAAGACTGAAAGAAAGAAAGAAAGAAAGAAAGAAAGAAAGAAAGAAAGAAAGAAAGAAAGAAAAATAAGTAAATAAGACTGAAAAAAGGAAAGAAAGAGAAAGAAAAAATTTGAATGCAGAAAGAAAGAAAGAAAGAGTGAAAAAAAGTAAATGAGTGAGAAAAAGAAAGAAAGAAAAAACGAGTAGAATTAAGCAAATAAGACTGACAAAAAGAAATAGGAAGAAAGGCAAAAAGATAAGTTGCAATGAGAGAAAGAAGGAAGGAAGGAAGGAAGGAAGGAAGGAAGGAAGGAAGGAAACAGAACACTAAACTGTAGAAGTGTAATGGAAGGAAGGAGAAAGCAACACTTTAAAAAGACGAGAGACTAAAATTGTCAGGCAATGAAGAAAGGACTGAAAAAGAAAGTAAAGAAAAAGGGAAAATAAAAACAGAGTAAATAGGCTTCTGAGGGTACTTGACATTTATTTTACTTGGAAATCAGCTGCTTTCCTTCTGATGAAGAGCCGAGCGAGTTGAGAGAGGCTCTAATCATTCAGGTACTCAGGCTAAAAGACTCATCAGTATGTCTACGGGTTTTGGCTGAAAAAAAAAACAAAAAAACAAAGGAAAAAAAAACAAAGAAAAAAAAAAAGAAGCTCTGTGTATCGCTCTCACATTCCTGCACTTAAAAATGCATCGAATAACCACGCTAAGAAATTTGCGCCTCTGGATATTTCTCTCAAATTCTGATTATACGTTTCGCTCGCTTCCACCTCGACTAGTCCATTTCCTCAGCACACAGTCAGCGCTTTTAAAGAACACTGATGGGCTGAGTGCACTTTAATTACAGCCCATGAACACCATGTTCCGCTGCGGCGTGGCCCGTCGTGTGAAATTTCATCTGTCTGTAAACAAGACAATGAATATTCAAAGCGTTCGGCTGTGTAGAGACAAACCCGAGACGCGATCGCTTTCTGTGCGGCTTGACACAAGAGTGCGGTTTTAATCGTTGTAACAAATGTAACGTAAAATTCAACCATAAAGAATTTAAATGCGCATCAGTGAATAATGAAATCGTAGATCAAACAAACAAAAAAAACAGAGAGCGCCTTTAAAAACAGGATGAAGTCAAGTTCTACGATAATATATTAGTGTACCCTACTGTTTTTCTTTTTGTGGAAATTGTGATTTTGAAATGAAAACAACTTGTAACTAAAAAGGATAAAAAAAAATAAAAATGCTTTCGAATCAGTTCCGGATTTTTCCATAATTTAATTAGCAATACATATTCTAGTTTCAATTTGTTAGCTAGTAAGCTAACTAGCTAGTGAGCTAACAAATTCTATAATAATTCTTTGCTAATTCTGACTGTTAAACCTACAAGATTATGGATACTGTTTAAATTTTACACAGAACAGTAGAAATAAGACATGCTAACCAAAATTGCTATGGTTATGGTTCACGTTTCACACGTGAAAAATGTATGTACATTTGAAGCACACTCATCTACTCGGTATAATAAATATATTTACGTTCTCTATTATTTATAATCGCTTTTTTTTTTTTTTTTTTTAAAGCACGTCTCAGCCTTCGTGTTTTTTATTTTTTTTATCCTCGTTCTGAAGTTTCTGTTTGATCTCGGCTATCGGGAGGCTAGTGTTCTTCTGAACTACTTCTCTCTTGTTCTTTTATTAATTAATTAATTAATTTTTTTCTTTTCCACTAATTCTGTCCTCCAGAATGCTAATCCCCGTCTCCACTGAGTTCTCTCTCACCCTGACAACCGCTCGTCCCCCTCGTGAGGACGCGTTAATATCTAATACGCCCGCTAATGAGCTAATAATGCAGGATCCGACCGCGCTAATTAAACCTTGAGGTTCGTCTGTAAAGGAGTCCATGAATAAAATCAATAAAGCTAACAACGCGCCACTTAGTATTGCGTGCTAATATTTATACGCTGTTTATATTTTCGCCATGAATTATGCATTGGTTATTAAAAGCCCCCCTTTTACATGCTAATGACTGCCAATCAACTTTTTTTTCCCCCCTCTCCTTTTGTTTTTGAAAGATTTCATTAAAAGACCAAAGTCAAACGGCACCCGATGTTCTTTTAACTTCGTCAAACTTCTTGTTGTGATTAGCATAAAGTACAGGTTTTGTGTATGAATAATAGATTAGCTTTAAACAAGTTAGTCAGGTACAAGTACAAGTTAGTCAGCTTACTAATAATCTTCTTTGAATCGATACCATGGGAGCGCATTAGCCAAGGTATTTAATTATGAATTTCAGCTAACAAATTACAAAGCAAGTTTTCTACCAAGAAAATGTAAACCAGTAACTCATTGGCTAGCTCGCTTTGTGCCATTTAAATAGATCCGGCGTCAAGATTTTCAATCAAACCCACGATACTAGCACGCGAAAATTTTCCCCATAGACGTGCTACATTCTATTGCATCACTGGTTCCTTACTCAGGTATCCAACTCCATGGACTCCCTCGAATTTTCATTTCATTATCCGTTGTTCATCTCTCTCTGTTTACACTCCGGCTCCTTATTGCGCCTTGTGATCTTATCCCGTTTCATTTCCGGCTAGCGCTTAGCATTTAGCCACACGCTCCCCCTCTTTCTTTCGCAGCGTCTCCGTTCTTTCGAGGCGATAACCCGACACTATCAGGCACACGTCTCTGAGGAAATATACTCGAGGAGAATTCATTGGATTGGATCGCACACTCCGTCCCATACGGGGAACGAGGGAGTGGATGATGGAAGGAGACGAGAAAACGAGGCGAACGCAAAAAGGGTGGAGGATCAAGTATCAAGTATAGGGCACTGGAAATAACACAGGTTACATCTCAATTCCAGTTTAGTATTCTCAAATCTCCAAGATCGTGTATTAGAAAAAAAAAGATATGTCTTTCACCTGACTAATGTATGAAACATGGCCATTGTAGTTTTCTATGGTTACGTCTTGCTAACTAGCTATTTAGCATGGAGCTTGTTAGCATATGTAATGGCATGTTAGCTAGCTGTTAGTGGTTTGTGAAAGACTGGTTTTCTTTAAGTTCGTTAGTTAGCTTAATTTCCGAATAAAAAAGTATGTTTCTATGCTAGTAACCAAATACAACTTAATATTTTCCGTGGATTTAAGTACAGCATTGTCATAAAATATATAAAAAATAAATAAATTCTTGGTGCTATTTAATGGCGATTTAAATCCGCCACACGGTTAGCCACAAACGGTGGCTATAAAAATGCTCGAAATGTCACATTTGACAGTTTAAAGTGATTAGCGTCTTTTCCTCACGTTTAGAGGAAGCGTATCTGATCGGCTCGGCTCCTGGTTGTCCGCACTGATGGGCTGAGAGCGTCACGGCTGAGTAATTTAAACCCCGTGTCGATTGAAAGGCAGCCCTGGAAAGTGGATTTTGGTGGATTCCTGTCTTTTTCTCTCCTTACCCATCAGTGACACAAGGGCCGTTGAGGAGAGGAAAAGGAGAAGAGAATGCGAGGAAGTGTGTATGTGTGGGTGAGACGACACCTGCTGAGATGAGCCCACCGCCGTTGTCTGTTCATCCTGAGACGTGTCAGGGGGTCTGAAGAGAACACGAATGTGCTGAGGCTTTAAGCTGGAACTCATGGCGTGAGAAAAAGAGAAAAAGACTGAAGTGATGGAGGGGGAAAAACGCCCCAAAAAGCAGTGCAGAACCTTGGAAAACATTTACTTTGTTAAAGGCATGGCATTCTAGATATATATATCTAACATAAATATGAAAAAAAAAAAACTTTTTCAAATATGTTGGGGGAAAAAAAATCCCTCACAAATATGTTCTAGAGTGTGTACTTCCACTATGCAGAATAGTCTAGAACTTTATGCTTGGTTCAAATGTACAATACTGAAGCATAACTCAACTATGTGAACCATTCTAAAATATTCAAGTCTACTATGCTGAACATTCTAGAACAACCCTAAAGTAAAATCCATTAAAGAGATATTCAAGAACATTACTCAAACATACAATACAAACATACATTTTCTTGTACACAACATAGAATGGTGCTCTATGATGGAGCTCAATATGGTTCACATATTATTCGTGAACATTCTCGAATGCTCATTGAAAATTCACAGTCACTCTGCTAAAGCATTCTTGAACATTGATGTGCACTATGTTAATGCATTCAAGATCAATGACACCCACCATACTGAACATTCTAGAACATTCGCGTTCACTGTGCTAAAGCATACTAGAACATTACAAGATTCATATCCACTATATTTAGGCATTCTAGAGCATTGACACCACCATACAGAACATTTTAGAGCATTTATATTTACGCATTATATAGCACACTGAAGTGCCTGCATAGATCTTTCTAGATTATTGACAGCCACTATCCAGAATATTCTCTGTTCTGTGTATACATGCTGGAATATTATATTTCCACCTTTTGAAGCAATCTAGAACAGTTATTTCTATTGGGTAATGAACACAATCTTAAAAAAAAAAACACATTCTAGAACATTTCCTCTATGGAGATCATTTGAAGAACATTGATTTTGTCTATGAGGACGATGATTTCATCTGCAGGGAACATTCTGTAACACCCCAGAATCCTGCATTTACACTATAAAGAAAATTATCAGTATGTGTAACATTCTAGAACATTAACATTTTCTCTCACGATAAAGAACATTTCAGGACATGTTTGATCCCTATGTAATATGTTTTTTATAATTTTTTTTATATATAGTGCTGCTATGCCAGACCTTTATTAATATTTAATTTCTTCCCTATTGTTACTTTTTTATAATATTCGGATAAACTTGTTGTTATAGCAACCATAAATTGTAGTTCCTTCATTGACTGTGTCCGGATTATGTCTCGGAAATACGTCTAGAAGCCACTGCACTTCCTTGTTTTATCACATGATCACTTACACCTGTTCTTTGTTGCCTTGATTGGCACTTGTGTATATAACTTCACCCTTCGGCCCAATCATTGTCTCACGCTTGTCTTGTAGGTCTTCGCCGTTGTCCCCGCCCACGTCCGCAGTCTCTGGTTTCTTGATCAGGTTATGATTTCTTATGTTCTTTCTTGTGATTTGTTTGCATATTTCTTTACAGTTTCTTCATAAATATCTGCACTTGCATCCACTTTTCCATACTCATTTTACATCACTGAAACGTGAGACTCCTTACAATGTGAGTATGTCAAAGCCCATAATTATATTTCTTGGGTCAAACCACATTTTAATATATCTGTTTAGTTTTAACACTATAATAAATGGACATTAGATGTCACTCAGATGAGGACAGGTTTCCATTGGAGTCTGGTTCCTCACAAGGTTTCTCCCTTATACCATCTCACCATCTCAAGGGAGTTCTTCCTTGCTACCGTTACCGTGCATTAATAGAAGCGATGCTGACTTATAAATTTAAAATGTATTTCCCTAACCTCTCTGTAGATTTAGATTTTGTTGTGCATCACCACACGTTTCAGCAAATCGGTGGTTGAAACATAGAGTGAATCCAACAATTTAGTACAACAAAATAGCAGACTTAGTAAAATGCTACACCCTTATCATAGATCTAGCTATTTAGATAAGCTACAGTTATTGGATACAGACGCAATAAACAACAGTGTTTACTGTTCTACACACTTTCTCATGACCTTATATTTACTTGACAATCAGGTGCTTGTAAGAGAATGTGGCATGGTGAAGGTTATGAACCTTCAACCAAATTTCTTCTTTCTTTTTTTGGGCAAATGCTGATTCTAGACAGGTCCTCATTTTGGAGAGTACTGTGTGTGAGAATTCTGCCCTATTCTCATTACAAGGACCAGGAGTCCAGATAATACAGGGAACAAATTCTGATGCAATAACAAACATTAATGGTTTATGTAATGCAATTCAAAAACACAACCCTAACTAAATATATGTGTTAGCTTAGCAAATCTTTTCAATTGAGGAAATTTAGGACATTTTCCACTTTATCTAATATAAAAACTACCTGAACTGTACAATGCATCTCAATCACAGGCGTTTCTCAGACAGGTTCTCTCCGAACGCAACTCATTCATATCGATAATGTAAAGACAAAGTGAGGGTGGAAATGAGACGGAACCATGTGAATCGTTAACATTTACCTCAGATGTGTTGATAAATTCCTAGGAAACTACTCAGAACTACCGATATATTCGGTTTAATTACATTTAGCATTTATCGCTAACCGCATTTCCATTGTTTCTGATGGAACATTTCTAAAACACACATGGTGTTCCGAACCCCAGAACTTTTTTTTTTTTTTTTTTGAAGGAGGAGGATTTCCTGACAGAAATAAGTACCACTGGATATCAAATGCCTACTTTTTTTTTGCGGCAGGTTTAAAATTCTGGCACTTTTATTGTTGGATCATTTTGCCCGGAGCTACGACTGTGAGAAGCCTTGATCTTTTTCTACGCAGCTTTCTGTCTGAGGCTGATAAAAAGTAGGTCTTTTAACGGGAGGTAAAGTTATAATGACAGATAAATTTCAAAGAAGGTCAGTGCGATATATGTTTGGGGGGGGAATCAAAAATACACATAACACATGTGTTATTTGAAACAGGGGAAACTATTTGAGCAACAGTGATGCAACAGTGTTCCACTGACACTGAAACTAGCCATTTTATCACAGGGGTCTCCACCATACTCTCCTGAATGGTATAAAATATTGTGCAATAGTCGTACTAGTGAGTGGGCCATGAATGTCAGTACAGATTTACTGTCCTCTAAAAATAACTTAACATACAGCCATTATTGTTAAAATAGTGGGCAACAAATGTGAGTACACCATAAGTGATAACAGCTGTACGTTGTGTAACCCTGCAAAGCCACACGTCCTATTCATGTTCAACCATTGTTTTGTCTGCTTGACAGGACCAAACAAATTTGTGTATCTTGTATTAGAGCAGTTAAAATTTGGTGCTTTGAGTCCAATTCTCTCATACTGACCACTGAATGTTCAACATGGATCCTCATGGCAAAGAGACTGTAAACATTTGAGAACTAGAATTGTTGCTCTCCACAAAGATGGCCCTGGCAATAAGAAGGTCGGTAGCAACCTGAAACTGAGTTACAGTACAGTGGTCAAGGTCATACAGAGGTTTTCCAAGACGGGTTCCACTCGGAACAGGCCTCGCAATGGTCCATCAAAGAAGTCAGGTGCAGAAGCTGCTTCAAAAAACAGACTCATGAGTACTGTAGCATTTTGGTTTAGAGGTCGCAGAAGCGGAAGGTCTGCCTGTCAGTGCTCAGACCATATGCCGCACACTGCAACAAGTCGGTTTGCGTGGCCATCGTCCCAGAAGGAACCTCTTCTGAAGCTGGCTCACAAGAAACCCCGCAAACAGTTCGATGAAGACAACCTGTCCAAGACCATGAATTAATGATGAGATGATGAGACTAAGATAAACTTCTTTGGCTCAGATGGTATCTAGCATGTGTGTTGACGCTCTGGTGTAGGAGTACAGAGAAAATTGTGTCTTGCCTACAGTCAAGCATGGTGGTGGTAGCATCATGGTCTGGGGCTAGATGAGTTAATTTGCTTTATTGCGGTCAATTTAGCCCGGTCCCATAGAGCTCTCGGGAGAAAACTATCTTGACAGCAATGGCACCCGTCAGCTTTCGCATGCAATTAAAAAAAAACCTAACTTTCTTTCGGCTTCTCCCATTAGGGGTCACCACAGCGGATCATCCGTATTCGTGATCCGCATGTTAGATTTGGCACATGTTTTTACGCTGGATGCCCTTCCTAACACAACCCTCCCCATTTATCCGGGCTTGGGACTGTACTGGCTTGTGCAACCCTAATGGCTGGGTTCGGTTCCCTGACCGGGAATCGAACCCAGGCCGCGGCGGTGAGAGCGCCGAATCCTAACCACTATACCAATTAGAAAATAGAAAATATCCTCACTTTTTATATCTCACATTTAGTGAAATGTACATATTTTCTCTAATATCTCCTCCCTAACAATTTGCATACACCAATAATTTTACGAGGGCTTGCAGACTCCACCTTTGTATTTGTTTTTTTGCCACATTCTGGTAAATTCATACCTTTACATAAGTAGTTTACCTCCATACAAACCTCTTCTGGGTTTTTTTCTCTGTCTGCAAATCATCCTTTGTTTTGTGTACACCTTGTCTAAAAACTTTTTATTTCTTTTCTAGTTTTACCAAACTTTAGTTTTAAAACACCAGCTCTTCTAATGCTTTTCCTATTTTTCATAGCTCTCGTCTTTTACTTAGTTTTTCTTAAAATCTTCTCAAAATATATTTCTTCTGTCATAGTCCTTCTTTATATAGAATTTCCTGTCTTACTCTCATCCTGTCTGTACCTAAAAATTGTACTTTCTGTGTATTTTGGGCATTGAATCTCTTATACAATATCTTGCAACTATTCTCCTACTGTACGTTCTTTATTATCTGATGATGTGTTGTGCATATTACCCTAGAACTCAATGTTTTATATGATTTTTCACTTAAGTTTCTACTTGTGCTTTAAATATATATGCGTATATGCTGTTTTAGTTTAATTAATGTGTGTTGCCTGCGTGTTGCTTGATTGTTTGATTTTTATTTTCCTCTTTCTACTGGCCATGGCTCATATCTGTTTTCTGGAGCGACTTATTGGTCCTCATATGCATCTCTATTTTCCACCTCTTCCGTTTCATACTCGTGCCGCCTCTACTTAAACTGATCTCGAGCTACAGATCGAGCCTTTTTACCCAGGCTCCATCTCTCCTGAGTATTCCCCAACTTCTCCCATGGCAACTGAAGATGATCCTGGTCCATCCTATTCCTCAGGACCTGACACTATTGTTTTAATCCCCAACCTAATCCATCAGCCTTATCTGCTCACTGACCTTTATAACATGTATTACATTTACAAGCATTTTGATCATACGCTGTACGCTAAACTTTATATATGCTAAACTTGACTTTTGTGAACTCTCCAAACTTGAGTGTTATACAATATTAATGTTGAATAATGGTTATTAAGCTTGGATTTAAACTAATATAAGCAACATAATATGTTATCTGATACCTTCTTTCTTAAATGATATTATATTTACTAATTAAAAGCTGAAGCTGCTCTGAACTAAGTTATATGGGTGAACTTTATGCACCCTATTATGAGTCGATACGTCATGCGGTCTCTCTGTTTTCTCCACATAGCCAAGGCGTTTAACCACATAGGCAGCAGACATGTAGCAAAATCTTTGTCTGACATTTACGTACCATCGTATAGACTCGATGTTTTTCTGTTTTAGACATTTTCTGACCTTTACTATCCTGTTCTCCGACTGCATTATGCACTGTGCACGGTGCACCTACTTACTCACCAATAAACCGACCTTACTCTTACTATTAAAGTGACTTTTCTACTATTATTGCAGTTATTATTATTTTATATAATATATTATTATATTTATTATAGTTATGTTATAAACTGAGCTAAATTTCTCAACACATCCTCAAACGGAAGGTGGAGATGCGTCACGTCTCTGACATCCAGCAGCTCCGTGATGTCATTTATGAAGGAATGGAAGAGGATCCCAGTAACAACCTGTGCAGCTCTAGTGAATTCCATGCCCAGGAGGATTAAGGCATTGCCAGGTAACGATGCTGCTACACAAAATATTCACACTTTGGACACTGCTTTGACATGTTCGCTGAGGGTGTACTCAACTATTTTGGCATTAATGGCTCTATGTTGTTATTTTGCAGAGGACAGTAAATCTGTACTGCTATACAAGCTGCCCATTGACTACTCCAAAATATATCATAAGTTTCATTTTTATTGTATTGTCCCTTGAGAAGATTATACTAAAATAGTTGCTGAAATGTGAGGGGGTACACTCACTTTTGTAAGATACTATATTTATTTTGAAACAAGCTTATTGAAGGGACCGCGCATGTAGGACGTTTTGGAGACAAGGTGAGGGAGGAGAGATTGAGATGGTTTGGACATGTTCAGAGGAGGGACATGGGGTATATCAGTAGGAGAATGCTGAGGATGGAGCCGCCAGGAAGGAGGAAAAGAGGAAGGCCATGGAGGAGGTTTATGGATGTGGTGAAGGAAGACATGCAGGTAGTTGGTTTGAAAGAGGCAGATGTAGAGGACAGGGGGGGTATGGAGACGGATGATCCGCTGTGGCGCCCCCTAATGGGAGAAGCCGAAGAAGAAGCTCGTTGAATAAATGCTAGCAGCTTGGCCTTACTTTATATCCCTTTCCACTTGTAGCTTTAATTACAAAATTGCTTAATTTATATCAAACAACTCAATCAGCAACACTCGAGTCAAGTCCTACACATTTTTCACAAGTCATTTGCATCAGAGTATGTCGTTATAGACCAGATGTTACGTTTATGGCCGCTCGAGGCAACGGCTGTAAAATAAAAATGGCCACTCTGCTCAGGTTCGACATCGAACACCAACACCAACACTGTAAGGATTAGTTGTGCTGTTGTTTGTCTTTTGTATAATCGTAAAAGAAATTCCGCAGAGGCCTAGCATATCAAGAAGAAACAATGAATTACTAAAGAGTTTTAGTAAGTACACTGTACCATGAATAGTTTGTGGACACTTGAACATTCCTGATGATTTTCTATGTGCTTTGTGAACATTCCATTCCACATTTACTCCCTGCTGTTATGATAACCTCCACTCTTCTGGAAAGACTAGATTTTGGAGTGTGCTTGTAGAGATTTCTGTTCATTCACTCACAAGTGTGTTGGTAAAGTCAGCTACTGATGTAAGTGAGGTGAGAACTTGGGTGAAGTCAGTTTTCAATAAGGGTTAAGGTCAGAGCTTTAAAGCAGGAGATTTTCCACTAAAACCATGTAAGCCATATTTTCATGGAGCTGTTTTCAGCACTGGGGCATTGTCATGCTGAAACAGGTTTGGGTCTGAATGAATGGACATTAGGTGCCACCCAGATGAGTTTCCTTTCGGATCTGTTTCTTCTAAAAAGGTTTTTTCTTTTTCTTAATATTATTTCAGGAAATTTTTCTTTGCCACAGTCACCACTGGTGTAAAAGCAGTACACTTATAGGTTCTAACCAGTGTTGTGCTAGTTACTAAGAAATAGTAACTAGTTACAGTTACTAGTTACTTCATTCAAAAAGTAACTGAATATATCACAAGGATTTCTGAAATAAATAACAAAACAAGCTAAATAATATATTCAGAATCAAAAACTAAAGTGGCTTCTGCATCATAAAAGCTGTTGTATTGAGCTCTTAAAAATGTTCCTTTCACAGCTTAAGTATGAAAACTATCAACAATGTAGAACAGAACACCGGGTTAGCTTCTAGCTTCGTCGAGGCATGGAGTTTCTGGAGGAGCTTCGACAGATTGGAGTTGTTGTTTATCGCAGTAGATACGACCTTCGAACCAGAAAGACACAGCTTACATTTAAGTGGAATAATGAGCATATTTCCACTTTGAGAAACTCGTCTTGCTCTCGCCTCGACTCGCCATTACTGCCGCACAGACCTGAATAAACGGAGACACGCCCACAGTGCGTCTTCTTCGTGTTTACAGTGGTTCATCCACCAATCCTACAATGCGTCGCTGCTGTAAACAGGTTAGACTGTAGGATACATTTCAGCCCAAATTCATTCATTTTATAAAAGTAACGGACAAACGCACCATACGGTAACGGTAACAAAGTTACTTTATTTAAAAAGTAATGCGTTACAGTATTAGTTACTGTCAAAAGTAACTGCGTTATAGTAACACTGGTTCTAACGTAGAATATTTTAGAAACTATTTATCTCTGTAAAGCTGAAAATGTCCTTTGTTGAAAGCGCTATACAAATAAAAGTGAATTGAATGGAATTAAAGGGAAATTGAGTGATAAATCTGTTAGCATTTTATCAGTAAGAATACCTGCAGTATTTACAGGTATAGCAATCGTAGTGATAGTAGTGTAATAAGTGTAGTATTCGTTTGTTGGAATATTGAAGGGTAAGCATGCTTTGTAGTGTTGATTATTAAAGTAGACTTTCTCTTCCTAACAACATCCGAATGTCCTTCGTGTGCTTAAACACTTTCTTTATCTCGATCACCCACGCCTGCAGATATTTCGATTTTTACAAATGAATACAAACTGAAATATTAACACGATAGCGGCGATTTTTGCCGGAACCTCCAACTCAGGAGAGGTTCAGCTGAGGTATGGGAGAGAACATATCCCAAAAAAACTTTTACATACACCCTCAAACACATGCTAAATTATTGACTATAATGCAGCCTGTGGGGTAGATTGAAAGATAAAATAGAATAGTAAAAAAAAAAACAAAAAAAAAAGTTTGGTTCCTCAGGAAGAAGAAGAAGAAGCGAGGCATGCTGTGTGTAGCTCCACAGTGTGTCCTGGATTCCACTCTTATGTGTTCAGGATGCTGTGATAACACTGCCCTAGGTTTCCCAGTCCCTGTGTTCCTAGATCTCAATGTTCCCAACGTCCCTGTACTCCTTATGTCAAACGGATTTATGTTTATTTTTAGACCCCATGGATTTCAGGACTCTGTGTTCTTATACTTCCATATTTCCCCGTGCCCTTAATAATAAGGACCTGTTTTCCTGGGACTCCAGTGCTCTGTAAGTCCTAGACCACCAAGAATGACCAAAGTGTGCTATAATTTATTCCCTGGACAATACATTTACAAAATGCTAAAAATATTTCCAGTATCCTAAAAATCCAGGTCCCTACTTTTTTTACACCATATATTTTTAGATGCCCTAAAAGCCAAGTAGACTATTTTACCAGCACCCTGTGGTTTCAGAGCCAGAGTTTTTAGTATCCTGTATGTTCAAATCTATATGTCCTAAGTATTCCATTTTAATCCAGAATAAGACTAATGCCCTACAGACCCAGTGTCCTATAATCACGGATCCCTATAGATCCCTATAAACTAGCATTTAGAAAGGAACAGAACAGTGTTTTTTTGTTTGTTCTGTACATTTCCTGGGCCCTAAGCTTTGAATAAGCCCCTATTTTTTTTATCAGTCCCATATTAGTTCAGTTTCTTTGCATCCCCAGTGCCCTATAAGACCCAACCCACCTACAAGTCAAGGTCACTATATTACTTGTGCCCTACATGTCAAGTCCCTATATTCCCAGATCTTTTTGGTTTCAGGGCCAATAAGTTAGCTTTCAGAGCCCATCGCTTTTAATGTCCTTTACATCTTGGTCCCGATATTCCCAGTACTCTATAATACCGAATCTGTATAATCCGGAGAGACATAAATCGGGATCCCTATATTCCAAAGTCAAATTTCAATGTTTCGCCGATTGAAGGACAACTTATAGTTTCTCAAGGACCTTTTTTTTTTTTTTTATCATAAAACAAGTAGTTGAGAATGCTAAAACTTTTAGACAATCAACTATATGCAACAGCATTCTAAAAAAAATAAATGAAAAAACAGCGGTCACATGGACCGAATTGTAATTTGGACAATCCTCTTAAGCTCCGCCCCCATTGACTTAGAGACGCCTGTCGATTGGTGAGCGGAGAACGAGAGAGGAAAGTGTTACAAAAGGAAACTACCATGTAGACTTACTGCCCTCTAGTGACATCTTTTTGTCATTTCTTCGATCTCCTTCAGTCACCTTGCCCGAGCGCTGGTTCTATCTGTTTTTATCAGCGTTGAGATATTATTATTATTTCGGATCAATACGCAATTCCAGCTGGGTTTGCGGGCGAATCTAGAATCTGTGGTTTTTCGTGATTTTGAGATGAATCGATTGCGTTGCTGATCAATGGTTGCTCAGTCTGAAGATGTTTAACATCTATCTATCTATCTATCTATCTATCTATCTATCTATCTATCTATCTATCTGTCTGTCTGTCTGTCTGTCTGTCTGTCTGTCTGTCTGTCTGTCTCTCTCTCTCTCTCTCTCTCTATCTATCTATATATACACTTCAATTTTTATAATGTACTACGTGTGTGTGTGTGTGTGTGTGTGTGTGTGTGTGTGTGTGTGTGTGCATTTCAGATCCTCCTCGAGGCCGTGTGTCTGACAGCTGACATTTAGCTGATCAATGAGAACCTCGATCGGATTCATCAAAGCGTGACATCACTCAAAGCCTCATTAATCAGCGTGATGAGATTATGCACTTACACACTGATGATATATCAGCAATTATTCGTTATGAACAACCACACACACACACACACACACACACACACACACACACACACGCACACGCACACACACTCACTGGAATTGTGCCTCGTGTCAGCGTGTGATGTGAAAGATATGTCTCATGTGTTCGCCGGGATGCCTAGAGAGATCTTGGTGGAGATCTTTTTCCATGCCCTGCAGGTACACACAGCTATTGTTTCTGATGTTGTCTGGATAGGGAACGCCAGTGCTCTACTTGTGGAAGAGGAACCCTGAGGAGACCCTCCAAGGTGAACACTGTATTGTTATTCCTCGTACGTCGTCTTTTCTTCTTCCAATTATTATTTATTCTACACAACTTTCCTCTCACGCATCGAAAAGTTTGGTGTTAATAATTGAAAGCGGTCGCAAGATATGACCCTGATTCATGTTTTCAGGAACAATACTTCAGTATATAAAGGACAAAAGAAACCACTTTAACCAATGAATGACAATTGACTCATCCAGGAACCAGATGTAATTATTTTGAGAGCAAGAAAAGGGCTGAATGTGAGATCCATTGCAGTGGTGGTTGTTTCTGAGTCGTACCTTTTCACTGAAAACAACTCGTACGAATGTTATTCGACCTGCTAGGCTAATTAGCAACAATAGCCAATATAAAATCACATTTTTCCACCTCGTGAATCAGTCATAACCAGGATTAAAATTCCGTGAAACGTGTTCCACTTGCGTATGACATGAAACAAAAATAAAAACATTGCAATGAAGTACTTTCGATATTCATATCAGTTGTCTTGATCAAAACCTCCTTAAAACCTGGTAGGTGAACAAAAAGGCACATTTACGTGACGTATTTACACGAAACACGCATATGGAACAATTTAATAACTGACTTTTCAATATATGTTTGTCCATGAATATGTATTGAGTTATTTCCAATAGTCTATTCTCTTCATTTAATAGCTTTTCTATCCAACCAGAGTTCAGCTGTCACATGACGTGTTGCCGGGGTCAAAGGAAGCTGCCGTAAGCCCTTAACAATCGGCATCTGCGGGCTCTTTTAGCGTAAACTTCTTGAAACTGTTGCTTTAACCAATCAGATTGTGATTTAGCCACACGGGGGCCATCTAGCAGGCATCCAATAACTTTTTCACGTCCTTTGATTGGACAGTCAAAGAGCGCACTAATCAGAGCTCGCAACCCGCATCTGTGGTAAACTGCACAAGCTCAACTATATTTGTGTGGGTTTTTTTGGTGTTTTGGGTGGGTTTTTTTGTTTGGTTTTTTTACAAGAAAACTGGACATTGTGAGGAAAAGTCAGTCAAACCATTTCTACTTTTGCGTTTTCTTTCCTGTAGATTTTCCACACAAACACTGTGTTCATTTCAAATTCCCAGAAAAATCGTAATGCGCTGAAAAACAATTTGAGGTTCGTTTCTATGCTTCCCCTAGAGATGATGTTTGCAGGTGGTGCAGTTGTGGCTACAGTGAAAAGAGACTTGTTTGTTGAATTGCGTTCATTGGGTTTGTGATGATGTTTATTCTCACTGTATGTGATTCCTGTTTGTGATGCAGCACTCTGTTCTACTGCGTTCCTCTAAAATATTGATGATTTCTAAAACGGTGGCGTCGTAATGATGGTATTACGAGGCGGTTTGTTTCAGGCAGGACACCGCTGAAGGCCGAGGTGTGAAAGACACGTCCTGACACTGCTTCTCTGGGACAGTTTGGAGGTTTGAAGGTGACAGTGAATCAGGCTGGTTGTTTGATTTATTCAAAGAATCGACTCGGTATATTGAACTAAACTTGTCTTTATTTGGGCTGAGATAAAGGTAATTCCTGTTTGTTAAATGGTGTAAGAAAACCACAAATGACAGCAGTTAATGCCTCAGAATTTTACATCACTGATCACTCTTTCTCTCTATATATCTCTCTCTGCTATGATCAGTTCATTGTTCTGTCATGATCTGAATATATACAGCAGAGATGTCCAAACTCGGGCCGTAGAGATCTTTGATTTGGCTCACGATGCCATATCTGGGGAAAGGGACACAATGGGGAAATGCCATGTGAAAAAACTTTTCAAAAACAAGGCGCAGCTTCATGTCTCTCAATAGAGGTCGCTAAAAAGCTGCATTAGGCATTGAACCCTATTGTACCATAAATTGTTTCTTTATTGGTCCATCGAATGTTTCTCTCTGTACTATAAGTTTGAAAATAACTAATAAAAGAGCATTAGTTTAGAAAGTAAAAGTGCATTAATAATGTTTCCTGTTAAAATCGTAATTTTCATATACTATGAAATCATAAATGAAATATTTTTTTATTTTAATATGTTTGATATAACGCAACATTTTATTTCTGGCCCTTCATAGAATAAAGTGTGGGCACCTCTGATATAAAATATATGTTTGTGTATATATATATATAGTACACTGTTTATAGAAATTCTTCAATGCAGGTTGATGTAGTTCTGTAATCTACCACAAGATGGCAGAAGAGCGACTCCTTTATAATGCTACTGTATAATCGGTATATTAAATTTAATTTGTTATCATTTCTAACAAACAAACTTAATCCCTAGGAGTCCATGCATTATAATATATTTTTATACCTTGTTTTCTCGTGATCGGTACTTAATTTTTCTGTGTATTTGTTAAAAGAGTATGTTTTAGAGGCAGCAACATGGACAATAAATATACCATTTGTAGCAGCCAGTCCTGATCACGAGAAAACAAATAAGACGTGAAAGAAAGAAAAAAATATTATAATGCATAGGACATTTAGTGCTTTACGTGTTTCCTTCTGAAATCAGAATGGAAGTGATTCTTAGATTTCGCTTGCTATTTAGTTTAATTTGCTTTCTTATTCTATAGAATAAAACAAACCTAAGATTGTGTGTACCAAATAATCACCTGAGCATATAGAACTATACATCCAGAACACGACTCCAGAAAAATATTATTTTACACTCAACCTCAATCTCTTATTGAATGGAATGAAATTCAGGTGTAAATGTATCACATTACCACACGGTGGCAGCAAAGCGACCTTTTCTTTATCATAAGTGTAACAACTGTGTGAATTGATGACTTTGCTAATCAAACTCGTGTCTCTACTGAAGACACTGATTCTGGCTGGTTCTAGAATAGAATGCTAGCGTGTTAATGTATCCAAAGTTTTCACTTAAATTCTATAATATAAAGGTAAACTTGGTGCTAACACTTTCAAGCAGCTGTTCGCTGGTTTAGCTAATAATGTATATCGTGTAAATAAGACCCCGGTATAAACCAATGTATCGCCAAGCTTCCACTCTTGGGCCCTTGAGCAAGACTCTGTGCTCCAGGGGGCGCTGTATCATGGCTGCTCTGACCCCAGGGTTCTGAACAAGCTGCAAAGAAAATGATTGCACTGTATTGTAACGTATATGTGACGAATGAAGTCTATTCTATTCTAAAAGAACAGCATTTTGTGCTAAAATTATGAAAAGGAGTAATAATAATAATATGTAGGCTAGCAACTCTTTTTTTTTTTCATTCTGAATTAGCAAAACAATTGCGTTGAGGGAACACGTCTTTGTCTTTTTCAAAGAACGCACAAACTCGACTGCATACAGTTTAATGTATTTATTTGTTTATTTTGATGTATTGTTGCTCCGGTCGAATGATTAGACACGAAACGCACCACACATTCTCACAATAAGACACAATAATAAAGTTGTGACACCGAACGAGTTCATCACAGAGCGGCATCGCTGTGAATTGTGATTTCACGCAGCAGATTTAACGATCCGATTTCGGAGGAAGTGACATCACAGCTTGCAGCTTCAATTACTTACTACGTAATCTAGTTAAACCTGAAAGAAATTGTTAATCGTTGTATATCAAGGGACTCTGTTTGTTTTTTCATTTTGTTGGTTTGTTTCGCGTTGTGTAAAGGTTCGTTGCATAATTACGCTTCGAAAAGAAATCAACAGTGAAATCAAGTGGACTTGAATAAAACATGACAGTATTTGCTAGTCGCTAATAAACAATGAAAGGAAGCAGACGCACCGATCTGATTCTACATTCACTTTTCGGTGTTTGTTAAAAAATGCTGTTAAGCTGTTTTATTTCAGCAAATAAAAAAAGAAAAACTTTGGTAAAGAATTGCCCAGAATAACGAGCTAACAAAGCAGCCTTGGGGTTAAATATCGCACTATTCATTTTATGACCTTTAAACGCACATTGTGTTTGATTTCTTTCGACCTTTTGTATCAAATTAATCACATTTTCACGTTCAATCAAACAACATTGTGTTCATGCTGAACAAAGTTGCCATTGAGTAGGAAATTCAAGATAACGCTATAGCTACACTATAACTGTAGACTGTAATGTGAGAGAGGCAGCATTTAGCATCGATTTCTGAGGTAAAAATTTCATCGAATGCTTCTAAAATTAATTTCTATCAGTTTTCTGAGTTTTTTGTGTGACTTTGTGTTTGAACTAAGAAGCGTCGATTAGCAATAACCGTGTGAACTAGCGTTTATTTATTGACGACAAAAATCTACAGTGGAAGTGAGAAGAGATTCCTGGGCGATCTCATGATTTATACGTTCAGTATAGTAAATAAACGGGTTTTTATTTTAACTTTTATCTTTATTTTCCTTATTAATATTTATTGGACTGTAATTAATCAAAAGTTTTCTACAATGGCTCAACACTTAAGTGTCCACTAGTGAACTGTTGATATCCTCAACAACGATGGAACTGTAATGAATGGACGTTCGATGTCACCCGGCTTATAATGGGTTCAAGTTTTGAATTTGGTTCCTCTCAAGGTTTCTTCCTCATACCACCTCAGGAAGTTTTTCCTCTACACTTCCGTCACTGACTCGCACATCAGGGATAAACTTTTACTGACTCAGTTATAATGTATTTCCACAATATATTGAAATTCTATAAAGCTGCATTGGGAAAACATTCATTGTTATAAATACTATACAATGTAAATGAAATTAAACGTTTTTTTTTTCTCTTTCGTATATTTAGAGTTACTTTTCCTGCTTTTTTTATTTTCTTTCTTCCTTTTGTCAACTTTTTCCCCCTCCGTATTCTTCCCCCTCTTTTCTCTTGTTCAGCTCTACCTTTCTTTTTCTTTTATTGTCTCATTTTCCCTCTATTCTTTGGTGAATTTTATCTCTTTTGTTCCCCCTTCTTTGTTCATTCTTTCAACCATTTATTACCCTTCGTTTCTCTCTATTTTCTCCCTTCCACTTTTTTTTGTCTTATCTTATTTTATATTATTATTTCTCCATTTTATTTCGCTTTCTTCCCCTTCTTTAGCTTTTTTTGTATTATTATTCCTGCTTGCACATGTAATTGTTTTTCATGAAATGATCTTTTTTTCTTTGCTGTTTGTTTTTTTAACAAATGAATGTGTGACGGAGAGGTGAACATGTGAAAGACACAAGGTTACACACAAGGACACACAAGGAAAGCCTTGCTTTTTTTAAAGAATGAACACACACACACACACACACACACACACCTCCCCCTTCACTTACAAAATGGGGAGGAGTTCAGCCATTTTAACTACAGATAGAAAGAGAGGGATGGACAGAGGGAGGGAGGGAGAGAGAGAAAGGCGAAAATGATAGCGGGAAAAAAGTTTATAGAGAAATGTAGAGAGAGAGAGAGAGATATTCGATAGAATGAGGAGAAGAATAAGATGAAGAGAAGGACATGTGGGGCAGAAAGTTAGGAACGCCTGAGGGGAAATTTCAAGTGGAGGGGGTTGTTGTTGGGGTCTTAAAAATTGGAAGAAAAGAACAAAGATGGGTAGGAGAAGAGAAAAAAAATGGATAGAAGGAGGAGGGGAAAAAAGAAATATCTGAAGCATGAACATTTTTTAATTAGTGTGTGAAGCATGGACAGCAAAATGTCCTTTCCACCTCCTTCTTTCCTGTTCTGCGGCTGTGTGTGTGTGTGTGTGTGTGTGTGTGTGTGTGTGTGTTTGTCACGTCTTGCAGGAAACACACTTACCACCTAACCATCTCTAAAATGGCCGCCATCAGAGAGAGTTTCTCTTTTGTTTCCTCTGTCCATAAATCGCACGTGTGTGTGTGTGTGTGTGTGTGTGTGTGTGTGTGTGTGTGTGTGTG
>JAAIIK010000114.1:1898106-1920547 GCA_014706435.1 Silurus glanis
TGTGTGTGTGTGTGTGTGTGTGTGTGTGTGTGTGTGTGTGTGTGTGTTGGGGGAGAGTCGTGCCCTCCTGCCCCCTGCTCAGAAACAGGATTAAACTCTTTTGTGTGTGTGGTCAGTGGTGGGGTTGGGGGAAGTGTTCCAAAACAGTGATCAAGCATTAGAACCAAAGAGCAGGAGATCCACCTGTATGAGCACTGCAGGGTGGAGAGAACCTGAAAACACACACACACACACCAGTCAGAAGTTAACATAATGGGGAAAAAATAGAAAGAAAAATGGAAAGAGTATAAAGAAAAGACAGAACAATTAGAGGGGAAACAAAAAGAAAGCCAAAATAAATGGAAGAGCAAACATAAAACAAAGACAACAAATGCAAGAGGAAAGAAAAAAACAGATGGATGAGAAGAAAGAGTAAGTAAAAGAGAGATAAATGAGAAAGAAAAGTCGATATTGTGAAAACTAGGAAAGAAAAAATGGCTTGCGGGACTAAACTAAAAGAATAATATAAAACAAGAAAAGAAATGGGGGAAAAAAGAAAGGAAGAATTAAAAAAAAGGTCCAGAAAAATTAAGAAAGGATGGAATTGAGGAAAAAAAAAAAGAAAAACAGGAAAAAAGAAAGGAAATGAAAGGGGAAAAAAGATGATTAAAGGGAAACAAGAAAATTGGACGCTAACAAAATAGAAGAAAGAAAATGGAAAAGAGGGATGAAAGAATAATAGAAACCAGTGGAACAGAGGAAATAAAAAAAAGGGGGAGACCACAGAAAGACAGTACAAAGTAGAGGGAGGGAGGGAGGAGGAAAGGAAAAAACTAGAAAGAAAGAAAAGAAATAACAAAGCAAACAGATACAGAAGGTGTCTAAGAGAACAGGGTGGGAGAAAAGTAGATGATTGTAGTAACGGCTGTGGAGTGTGAGCAGAGACGAAGATGCTGATTGGCCGGCTGTGGTGAGGCCCATTCTGACGTCGTCATCGAGCTGGAATCACGAGCGTCCAGCGTTCTGTCAGCGTGTTTCACACTTTAATCTGAAATCTACGACTCCAAAACATCTGTTACTTCTGACTTCATGGGAGTTTTTTTTTTTTCTTTCCCTTCGCTGGTTTGTTTGCAGGATGAAAATAACGGCTGCAGGCAGGGACTGATTTCCAGCCCTGGGAATGTCATCTGAGTGGCCCACACGTTCACACGGGACGTCCAGGGTGAAAAAAATCCACAGTTCCACAAGGATAATGCAGAGTAGACACCAAGAGGAACACAAACGACTTCACCAGCAACTTGAATAGTGATAGATAGATAGATAGATAGATAGATAGATAGATAGATAGATAGATAGATAGATAGATAGACAACTTTGTTCATCCCAGATGGAAATTCATAAATAAGAATCATATATAAAGGGCTGTTTGAAACAAATCAATCGTTTAGAAATGTCCTCACTAGAAATTCCTACAAGTGTGTGTGTGTGTGTGTGTGTGTGTGTGTGTGTGTACATTCACTCTAAATGTAGCTAATAAGTACATCTATGTGATAAAACTAGCATTATATTTATCATTGGCCCATGAGGACTCTCGCTAACATTTACATTAGCTGTATTAAAACAAACATGGTTTTTGATGTTTGTTTGTTTTTTCCTGACGTGACGCTTCAATGTTTGTTCAGATAACAAATGAACAATTCACGCTTCCAGAAAGATGTTACAATACCGAAGCAAAACCAGGAAGGACGTTTTTCTGCCGTTTGAGGCTGTAATGTTTCCCGGGTCACAATTCTGGATTTTTGGAATATTCTACATGGTCCTGCACTGTTCATGAGCAATTTACTCATTGTGTATAATCCCCTTTCCATGTACTGTTTATCAATATTCATAATACTCATATCTATCATATATCATAGCCCTGCCCACCTGTACATATGTAAATATTTTACACTTCTGGTTAGATGCTGACTGTATTTTGTTGCCTTGTATCTTAACGTGCAGTGACAATGAAGTTAAATCAATTGATATAAACTTTTTTTTTCTTTCAGATTTTTGGAGAATGTTGTTGATGCAACGTAGGTGCAGGAGCTTGTAGGAAGGTTACTGAAGCCAAAATTACTAACCAACAAAACAAAACAACAAACAAATATAACAAATATGTTTTCTTTATATATATGATTTTCAATACAGAATCTATGGACCATTTCTTTTTTTTTTTTTTTTTTATGTAGTTAGGGGTCCAAGTCAATGGTTCCATTTAATCCCATGTATTTTGTGATCATCGATAAATATATTGGACAAATGGAAGAAGTGCATCTCTTTATTGAATGGCTTTGAAGAAAAGAAGGAGGGAACAAATAAATCCAATAAAATTTCACAGTGGGCAACAAAAAAAGAAAAAAAAAAAACTGCCCGAGACATTGCGATTCCGATGTTTATTTATTGAGTGTGTACTTTTTTATTGTACAATAATCGAATCAAATAAGATGGTCACATGACCAAAGCATAGAAATAATTACAGCTTTAAAACCTCTTTAAAAGAAAACAAGAAAAACGGAAGAAATTGGAGAATGGGAACATGGAAAAGTAAAAAAATGGAGTGTGATTGTATTGAGTGTATTAATAAATATAAATTAATAAAGAAGCAAATCGACATTTTTTCCTCAAAGTTGACGTTGTTTTAGCAAAAGGGGACCAACACAATATTAGGCGGGTGGTCATAATGTTACGCCTGATCAGTGTGTGTGTGTGTGTGTGTGTGTGTGTGTGTGTGTGTGTGTGTGTGTGTGTATATATATAAAATGTAGGCATGACCATAATGATGAGCTATGATTTATCAGTACCATGACACATGTGTTTATTCAGACATGGAATGAACGTGTCTCAATGTGTTTGTGTTGAAGGGTCTTTTTTACTGATCATATACAGACATATTTGTGTTTAGGTTTCGTGTTGAATGGAGTTTGGATAAAAAAAACCACAAAAGAAAACCAAATAAAAATCACCGGAAGTTGACAGGAATAAAGCAGGAAGGTCACATGCACGTGCAGATAGAGGGGGAAAAGATTTCTGATTGGACGGGTGCTTTACGGTTTCCGACCGGAAGTTGTGTTTATGCTAATGAGCTGATGGGGGAGGGGCCGGGAGTCAGCGCTGGGATCCGCCCTTCATTCAGCACATGGTTCACGCAGGTTTTTTTTTTTCCCTCCTTCGCGCCACTTTCTCAGTTTTTTTTTTTTTTTACTACGACCCACAAACGGGGATCGGGGTGAATGTTTCCGGTGCGGCTCCCAGGGCGCGTTGCTCTTCGCTTCATGCTCCATGCGGCGGCAGCGCGCGCGTGTGTGTTGGGTGAAAGTTTGCAGTTGAGCACGTTTTAGGGGCCCGAACGGCGACGCGAAACGCGGGTAAGTGTGTGTTATGCGTGTGTAGTAGTGAACATGGTGGATTTTTCGCAGTGTGTGTTTCTGCCTGTGCGTTATTCACGGGGAAACCTGTTGTCGCGTGCGTGCTTCTTCCTCCGACCGCGCGAGGATCAGTGCAGCCTTCATATTATTAATTATTATATAGTAATTATGTAATTTATTTTCCGGAGTTTACTGGACCTGGTGTTGTAGAGCGCGACCATGGCGCGATGAAAACAGTGTAGTAACAGTGGCGCATGGTTTCGTGAACAAGGGGGGGAGATTTGAAAAACAGCACCGTAACCCCGTGCACTCAAACTATTCTTCCTCCACCCTTCTTCCCATCGGAGCTCCGGTGCAAAACCCCACGATCGAAGGCGGTTGTGCGAAAGACGTGAGACTTTCCCCTACCACGTGTTTTAATTATATTTTTCGCGTCGTTTTTTTTTATTTTTTTTTAAATCGGGAACGGAAACAAAGCGAGCGCGCGCCGCGACCACGGGGCACGAGCGCGTGCGGGGCTTTTAGCTTCCGTAGGCCGCGCGCTCCCCCCTCCTCCATTCTCTCTCCCAGACCGTCGCAGCTTAGCAACCAGTACTAGGCAACGCCAATGTGGCGCGCGCTGGAGTTAAAATATATATACATATAACCAAAATAAAATTCCTTCCCCTTAAAAACACTACTTTGTGATTGAATAAAGTTGATTCGATACGCGCTTGGTTTTTTTTTTTCGTTCTGTTCCTGAGCTAGCGAGCTAATTAGCATTGTAGCCAAGTTATGGTTAGAACGATCCCGTCGACGGTTATTAATAATATCGTCATTAATGCACCGTGAGATTTGTATCCATTTATTGTTACAGAAATGGTCCTGATTTTGTGTTTTCTCTTCCGCAGAACGTGCTATGACTGCTACCAAGCACGCTAGTTAGCGTTAGCAGCTAGCCGCGGCGCGGGCGCAAATCGAGTCGCGGTTCGGTTTGTTCGCTGCACTCGCACTTTTACGGCTTTGTTCTTTTTATTTTTCAGTTTTATTGTTATACTTTTTGGTGGTGTGTTTTGTCGTTTGTAACTGAACGCATTCGGACCTTGGACTTAGCTAGCGAGCTCACCGTCGCCATGTTGCCGTTTATGGTGGCGGGGGATGTTGACTGCGCGTGCGTGCGAATGTGCACCAGGTGCGCATGCGCACTTCGTGCGCTCCAACGCGCGGCGCTCGTGCTCCGAGTCGTGGTGATAACACACAGTATAAATTATTTTATTTATTTTACGATTGTAATTAATGTTACTATATTGACAATAGACTAACACTGGTTATTTGTAGTTTGTTAACTAAAAATAAAACGTGCCAGAAATGAGCTTGAGGTAACACGTGATAATTTTTGAAAGCACTTGATTTGGACCCTAATTCTTTTTTCTCTCTCTTCTGTTTCTCTTTAGGTCTTTCTTGAGTTCAGTGTGATGGAAGGTTCTTTGGGTTTCCAGATGCCAAAGTGGAAGCGATCAGACCACCGCGTGTGCTTGTGTATTGCCAAAGTGCTTACAGTGCAGGTAGTCCTAAGAAATATCTACTGCAGTGAAGGCACTTCTAGCAATGCGCCGGCCATGGTGACTCCGCGCCCTCACCGTGTCGAGCCTCCGAGCGATCCGGGTCCCCGCACGGCTTTGTGCTAAGGTGCATCTAGTGCAGATAGTGAAGTAGACTAGCACCTACTGCCCTAAGTGCTCCTTCTGGCACGAGGAGCCCGTGGCTGGCGTCGGTCGCCGCGCCGCCTCCTTCACCGCCTCCTGGTGCAGTTCTCGGCTAGTTTTGCATAGTTGCACCACAAGAAAACACGAGTTGTGCAAATCTATGCAAAACTGACGGCGGCCTGCTTCTTCGTCCTCCCTGACCTGGTTCTCCGGTCCGAGCTCGAGCAGTGCTAAAGTGCTTATAGTGCAGGTAGTGTGCGAGCGATCTACTGCAGTGTGAGCACTTCAAGTACTCCCGGCTTCAGACGCATCACTTCCTGTTTCCAGTCAGGACGCCTTTTCGTCAACACTTGTTTAACCCATCGTTCTTTCTCTTGCCTCTTTTTTCCTCCACTTCCTGTTCGCTCTCTTTCCTGTCCCTTATTTTGTCTTCTTTTTCCCCCCCCCCCCCTTTCCATTTCTTCAACTTACTTTCTTACTTCAACGTTTCATTCTTTTACATTTCCCCCTCTATTTTCTAGATATTTATTTTATTTGGGGGAAAAACTTCCTTTTTGGTTTTGTAATTCATCCTTTTTTTTTCTCCCTCTTTTGTTTGTTCTACCATTTCATATACAATTTTCTGTTTCCCCCCACATTTATTACTCTTAATTTCCAGTCTTTTCTTCTTCCTTTCTTTGATTTAATTTGATTTTCTTGTGCGATTTTTTTTTTTCTTCTCCTTTATTGTTCCTCCATTTCTTGCCTTTTTTTCTCTTCATTTCTAATCTCTCTACATGCTTTTTCTCTTTTTTTCTATTCTCTCTACATCTTTTGTCTTCTTTTTTCTCTCTCTCTCTCTCTCTCTATATATATATATATATATATATATATATATATATAAAAATATAAATAAAAACCACTATGGTTTAAATGCTTGTTGTATTTTTCCTGTGTTTTGTATCTGTGGTTGTGTTGTGTATGTGCCCTCGACCTCTCTGTGATTTATAGATGTTGTGTTTGTGGTTCTGTGTTGATGTTCCACTGTACAGCAGTGATTTATTTTTCCGTCTCGTCCTAACTGTGCTGTGCCTTCGCTCAGTTTTGCTGGTTTGCATTCTGCTTGACTCGACGTCCGCTGTGCAAATCCATGCAAAACTGAGCGCAGCAGCGTCTTCTCCGGACCCGGCGTCTGCTCCAGACACTCGTCTAGTCCCCTTGCTGTGCAGGTCGGGATCGGTGACAATGCTGTGTGTGCACGTACAGACGTATTGCACTTGTCCCGGCCTGTACAGGAGTGTGGAGATTACAGCTGTTTGTGATATTCTGCTGTGTGTTTGTGTGTGTTTATATGTGACAGGAAAAATAAATAAATAAAAAGATGTTTCCAAATGTATGGTTTTAACTTATTTTGGTTTTTTCCTTATTTTGGCATGAATTTCTTTTCCCAAAAGGTCCAAGCAGCTTTATTTTTTTTTTTAATTGAAAGCACTAATATTTTCAGGGCCACCGGTAGTGTGCCTTTTGATTTCAATAGAAAATCCAGTTTCCTCCTTTTGAGTTTTAAATTTAATTTTAATTGAGTTTTAACCTTGACTTTACAAATCGGGGACTTTTTTGGCTGTGTTTCAAAAGCACACCTAACAAATTCTGTTTTCATGCTTTTTTTTTTTTTTTTTTTTTTTCCCCCCTCATGAACGTTTTTCACGCAAAAAGGTTTATTCCTTATACACGAAAAAGCCGCAACAATTATTGAAAGGAAAAGTATTTCCCCTTTTGCATTAAAAGCTCCAGCTGCCGATCATCTAATTCAGTCCATCTATTTCTCACATGCATTTAGAATGGAGGGATTTAAACCCGCCTCATTAATCCGCTGTGTTCCAAGTCAGTTTTTATCCTAAATTGCCTTCATGAAGACATGTTTACCTGCTATACTATACATTCTTTAATTTCATTTTCATCCTCCTTTCCTTCCTTTCTCATTTCCCATATTTTTTTTTCACCGTTTCTCTTTTTAAAAAAAAATCCTTTTCTTTACCCACTTTTTCCTTTTTATTTCCACTCTATTGTCCACTAGTTTCTTTGTTCAATTCCTTCTTGCTTATCTGCCATTTCTTTCATGTTTTCTTTCACGCTGTTCTGCCCTTTAGCTTTTTCTTTCTATCTTTCCCTTAATGTCCTGTCTACTTTTTGTCAAAATCTGGATCTCTTAAAGGAATCTGAAGTCTGATTTTATATAGAACTTCCTTTCTTTTTTTCCTGCCTGCTTTACACCTTATCCTTCTATCCTTCAGTTCTGGGTGGTTTGTGTCCATGAGTGATTCTAAATTGTTTTATATAATTCCATGTTTTTCTGTTAATTGTATATATCGAGTTTTATTTTTATTTTGAGTCGCTTATGTAGATGTGCAAAAAATAAACGTCATGATTCCTTGTTTGTCCTGAAGGTGGCGCTAATGAGTCTTTTTTTTTTTTTTTTTGCCGCTTTTCTTGCATTACTTGAACAAGCTCTTCTTTCTTGGTATGTACAGGAAACGTGCGTTTTAGTGACATGAAATTTAAGCGAAACGAACCAATTTACATCCCATGAGTTCCTGTTTACTGAGAAATGTCAAAACCAACATGGCCGCTCATCTCTTTAAATTGGTTATACTGGGTATTGGAACACGTTTTATCTTGATCGGCCAACAGAGACGCTTATTTGTTAAATCTACTCAATTCAGACTCGACTGCGGTCTTGGGGTCTTTTATGACTCTTTATTTGATGGTTAAAACTTGATGCTAGCAAATGAGTATATACACTATACCGACAAATGTGTTGGGATTCGTCACTTTTCCAGCCACGTGTGGTTCTTCACCCAACTGTTACCACAAAGTAAAAGGAAGACAATTGTTTTGGACGTCTTTGGATGCTGTAGCACAAAATTGTTTCTTCGCTTTAGACCCAAACCTGTCAACACAAAGCCAGCTCCATGAAGATACGGTTTCCTGCGATAGTGTTCCAACCCTTGGGGATGAATGGGAACGGCACCCCAGGTTCACCTTAAAAGTGGCGGCTATTATAGGAGTTAATAGGGAATGGGATCATAAATAAGGACATACAAATATTATGGTCGGGTCTCCACAAACTTCTGTCCATATAGTGTAGTTTGAATGAATTTGTTAATCAGAATTGTAAAACGTACGTATTCCAGGTCTCTGAGGAGATAAATCAGGCTATGGGAGGAGTTTATTGGGTTAATCGTGTGAAGAATGTAGGCCAAGAATTAGTAAAAAAATCAACACTAATTTGAATGAATAGTGAAACTCGCCAAGCACCCTTTCCTTTTGCCTTCTTTTCTACCCTTCCTTCCCTTTTTCCTCTCCATTACTTATACTTACTCTTCTTTACTTCCTTAATTCTTTCCCTGATTCCATTCATTTTGTCCTGTTCTTCCTTTTTTTTTGTCCCCTTTTCTGTCTTTTCTTATTCCAAGCTTCTTTCCTTCGTACTATCCTCCTTGCTTCGTTGCCTTCACCTTTCTTTTTTACTTTTTCTTCCTTTCTGTCCATTTCTTTCCTCGTCTTCCCACCTTTCTTGTTTCCTGCTTCCTTCTTTCTCCATATTTCCTTTCTTGCTCTGCTTTTTTCCCCTTTTTTTCCACTTCTTCCTTGCATTCTCCCTTCAATGCTTTCCTTACCTTTTGTCTTCACTTCATTCTTTCCCCTACCTTTTCTCTTCCTTTCTTTTTGTTCCTTCCTTGCATCCTCCTCTTTTTTTTTTACATTTTGTCCAAAAAAATGGATTTTTCCTCACGTCTTTCCTGTCTTTTCCCTTCCTCTTTTTGTTCTCTTTCCTTATTTCTTTTGACCCTCCTCTACCTTGTGTTTCTCTCTCGTGTCCAACAGGCGCCGCTGTGGATTCTGGGAAGTTGGGGATTTGACGGCGGCCTTTTTAGATTCACGCTTGATTTGAGAAGAAGCTGATTATGGCTCATTACTGCTCTGTGGATTACAGAGTGCTGCTCTTTTCTTCATCGTCAGTGACGGATGAAAACATTGCTGCAGGAAAGAGCAGCTTTTTCAAGTTGATGAGTGTGTGTGTGTGTGTGTGTTTTGGATCATGTTCATGTGGCCCTGAGTTACACTATCCTGTGTGTGTTTGGACCTGAGTGTGGACTGGTGTGTGTGTGTGTAATGTCAGTGTGAGGAGGAGGAGGAGGAGGAGCTGGAAGAGGCGGAGAAGATGCCAGGGCACCGCCTGTGTTGCTTTGACAGCTCTAGTTGAACAGTGTGTGTGTGTGTGTGTGTGTGTTTATGTGTGTGTACTGGTTGTTACTGCACCGTGGGAGAGACTTATTGCATGTCATCTAAGGTACGGTCCTGATTTTCTGACCTTCTAAACTTTCTAAACCACTTGGTAAACTTTCGTTCGAGACTTCAGGCCGCTTTGCTGACATTTTAAGAAACTTATAGGATTAAATGAAATTTGTTGTATTTAAGTTGTTAAGATTAAAGCAGCATATTTCTGGGATTTTTATAAGGTCTAGAATAAAGTTTTAGTGCACAACAGGTTATTTAACCAGAAGCTTCCACAACACATTGAGACGTTCAGACCTGTAATAAACATTTTCTTTAATTCTTTTTGTCATTTATTTATTAGGAGTTGACGGTTGTTTAAGTTACTTTTAGAGTCTAAAGATTTGTATTTGACTTGTAGCAAAACTTTAACATTTATTGTTCTGAAGGTTGAATAGTTTTAATACATTATTCTGGACATTATTTGGAGATTCTGGAGCTTTTTCACGATTTACCGAACCGTTCTGAAACTGTGTTTTTCGATTGCAATTAGTTCTTTCAAGAGTTTTGAGGCCTGTATCCTGAGGTAAAATTCGGATCTATTGAGCTCAGAAGCACACATTTATGAGGTTAAATGAATCATTTTTGACATATATTTGAACATTATAAAGATTTAATCAACAGTTTTTAACAGATTTTCCAATGGATCGAGCTTCAAGGGTCAATAAATCGCTTCGAGTTTATTTGTACAATTGTTTAGGGAACCCTTTTCCTGAGGTTTAATATTTGGGATAATTCTCCGAAGTTTAATAGGCGCAGAGAGTCATGAAGCTTTACGGAATCGATTCGAATCGAATGAATCAGTTTGATGAAACGTATAGTTCAATAATCTGCATTAAGATTTCAAAACTTCTAAAATCGAACTTTGTTTTTGCCAAACAGCTACAGCAAGATTCAAGCATTCTTTAAGTGACTCCATAAAAGTTCAAAAGTGATTTTAAGGTGTGCTCCTCAGGTAAATCCTGTTATTGTTCATCGGTATAATGTGGTTCATCAAAGATGTTGTGTTCAGAAAGCTGAATCATGGTGAAACTTATGCCTGTGCTTTAATGTGGCTTTTTTCCCCTCTGATCCCGTGCAGTATTTGGAGGATCACCAGACGAGTGGATCAAGGTTCTCTCCACACCTGGAGTATCTCCGAACATCGCTGCTGAAGTCGTCGTAGCTGATATGGAGAGCCGTTGGTGGTTGGTGTGTTTGTGTCTCGCTGCTGTGGCTGACGAAACCCGACAAAACTCGATGAGCTGCGATAGAGTGCACAAACTTCTGCAGCTGCAGCAGATCGACACAACTGGTCTACTAAACACACCCAGGACAGGTATGGGACAGCATTACAACACACACACACACAATCTAGAAAAGGTAAGGGACATTACAAACATACACACAAAAAAAAAAACAGGGACATGTAAGGAACAGCACTGCAATGTACACACTCGAACATCTGGGACAGGAAATGGGTAGGTTGACAGCACACACACACACACACACCTGGGACAGGTAAGAGACTGCATTACTATATATACACACATACATGCCCGGGACAGCTATGAGACACCGTAAACTGTAGAAGATTCTCATTGAGACACACCAATGGTATGTTGGACAATTAGAATTTCCTCCACTTGTCCTCTATATGTCCCTCTGTTCTTTTACTGAGGTTCCACTTTGATGTGTGTGTGTCGCAAGTATCCTTAGAGCCTGCACTCGAGAGGCCCCGGAGATTTGATCAGTAAATTCTTTCAACTATCTAAAGTTTTCCTGTCTAAGCCACTTTATCGTTCCATCACCACAGGATGAGATAAGCAGAGCTTCATGTCCGTGATTGTCACTGTTTAGTTTCCGTCCGACAACAAGCACAACACGTACACACTCGAGTGTATTTGGGAACACCGGTTGTTGCGGTGTGATAAAAACTAGCCAGGTGAAAAAAAAACTTACTAAGTTGTACAAAGTTGTGACATCATTCTCGACTATTGTGTTTGATGAAGATGGAAAGGATTGAAATTCGAGATTCTTTGCAGTGGGCGACTCTCGATTGTTCGCGATTCGACCCCGGTTCGATTTACCTCCATTCACAGCAGAGCGAAGGTTGAATTTTAGATATTCCCAGGATGAGCATTCTGATGGATCCAGGATTTCACAACAACCGTGCTTTCTGTATTCCTGGGCATAATGTTTGCATTTTGAGTACCGGGGCGTGTAGAATCTTGCGCCGAAAAGCGACGCGTCGCAGCTTAGTGAAAATAAATCCGTCTGAATTTGAAACATTAGGGCGGAGGTTGAGCAGGAGGGGGAAAAAAAAAAAACCTCGCCTGAGGCTTATCGTCTCAGATGATCTGAATGAGTAGGAGACGAGCAGGAGATGACAATCGTGAAAACGATTAAATTCGAAAACCGCAAGTGTGCGCGTGTTTTGATTTAGAAAAAAACACGAACTCTGCGCGTTCTGATTCAGCGATGGAAAAGCTCTCGTTAAACGTTAGATGGATTTTTTTTTTCTTTACACTCGCGTGCGCCGGTTCGTGTTCGAACTCGCAGCTGCACAGCTGACCTGCATGCGGTCGAGTGTGTGCCGGTATCAAGTGTGTGAGTGTGTTGTGGATGAAAAGTTGTTGCCAGCCTCGATGATATCATTCACAGAGATAAGCAGGAACAAGATGTTCTTCTGACAGTCTGATTTCAAATTGTACACATAGAGAAAAGACCAAAAGAACCTATGAAGAACCTACGTAGAACATCTCAATGCTAGATGGAACGATTGTGTTACTGTTCTTTTGAATGGAACAATGCCTAATGATATCTGCTAAATAGTCGTCAGATGCTGGTCCTTCTTCACTAATAAACAGCGTAGATGGGGCTAAACCCTTGCAGAATAGCATCAATGTTTGGACTTAAGCATGGGCTTCAAGATTTTGCCACGTTCACTAAAAAGTTCTTCAAGTGTTCTTTTAAAGGTTCTTTTGAAGGTTCTTTTTGTTTGTATCTTTGTTGCCAGTATAGTGTCACCTTTCGATTTTTGGGACTTTAGCCGCAATTCAATCTATGGTTTGGAGTTTCACTTAGATCAAATCAAATCTAGAAAAGCCTGGACCCTACTTGTATTCTAGAGCTAGAAATAACCCCAGGGGTCATCTTTTTGGTCTACCCATGATACACAACTTGGATTCCAAAGCTCTTGACCGTATTTGACTCCATCTCTATGGCTTTGGACTATACACCTGACTCTTGAAGCACATACTTTGAGTTTAATTTGACTTAAGATCTAGAAACTTGGAACTACATCTGTACTCAGTTTGGGTACTAGACTTGACTTTGGTTCTAAGGCTTGGGGGCTACAGACTCCAATCAAACTCCAGGACAACAGACTTTGGACTTGATTAGAACTCCAGATTGGCAATGATGTTCTCCGTTCAGATTCAGACTCTAGGACGTGAATGTAAACAGACACTCCTGTGTAGAATCTGGGCTCGGATTCACTAACGAGTCACGTTATATTGTGTGATGGTAAAAGGGTCACAACATATATGTGGTGGTATCAAAATATTTCGAGGCTCGTTTTCTAACACGCCAACAGATGGCAGCAAAAGGCTGCACGCACAGTCACAGGGAGCGCCGACCTTCATAGGTCAGTGTGTCCTGTGTACATCGGGAGATTTGCAACTGGTGCTATTCTGACCACGTGCATTACCACGTCCGCTATCTGCCCACATGCGCACTCACATTAGATTTCTTCACACCTGATTCTTTCGCCGGAAACATCACTTGCGCACCCACCCTACTCGCCAGATTTGGCTCCTGCGGACTTCGCCCTCTTCCTGAAGACGAAAATCCAGCTCAATGGTCGCCTTTTTTCACACCACTGTCGAGATCCGGCACGAATCACAGAAGCTGCCTGACACGCTTCAAAAAGAGGACTTCCAGGACACGTTCCAACAGCGGCAGGAATGCTGGGGGCGCTGTATTGCTGTTCAAGGGGACTATTTTGTAGGTGACAGTGTATGAACATAAAGAAATTTCCTGTAAACGGAGCTAATCTTGAAACATTTTGATACCACCTCGTACATACACACCCCCAGCCAGACAAATCATTATACACACTCAAGACCATTGGAAGAATCACCTTGAGGAAAAAGTCATAAAGTAAAAATATGCTGGTTGATGATCAGTTTGTGTAAAAAAAATCAATCAATATCCTTTTTCGGTTCTGCCAGAATCGGATCTTCAGGTGTGTCTCAGCCGCGGCGCGACCTGCTGCACGAGGAAGGTGGAGGAGGAGTACCAGACAGCAGTGCATCAGGACTTCCAGAACCTTTTGCAGACCTTTAGTTCCAACCTAAAGTTCCTCATCACGCAAAGTATCGCTTCCTTACAAGGTGAGTGAGATCACACCACGTCAGAGCTCGCCTAACGCTGGGTGTGAGTTCGCCCTGTGATTTTGGTCGACTAGAAGAGCTTGGTTTGGTCGCATGGGGTTCCTTGTAGACACCAAAAATGTATACATTTAGTTTTTTTCGTTTGTACTGTTCCACCTTTAGGTTTTTGTTTGTCCGTCTTTGCTTTAGAGTCAGCGTGATGTTAGTCCCCAGTGATGTGTGTGTATTACAGGGCCCAGTGGTGGTAATTTAAGGCACTTAAGTTGAATTCTGGGAGGCTAATGGTTCATGATGAGATGTTTCTGCGACTGTAAACTGTAAACACACACACACAAACTTGCACATTCCTTTTAACCTCAAATCAAATGTCCTGTTAGAAAAAAAATATATACAAACCTGTAATTTTACCACCCAAAGACCAAACTCTATCCATTTCTTTCTCTCTGTCTTTTTTTTTTTTTTTTTACTTTGTCTTTCTTCCTATTACATCAAAACAAGGTTTTTCGCTCCCTCGGCCACGTTATCAGACTCATCTCAGTATCGCTGTCTCTGCATGTCTCTCTACATATTTCTCTTTTTTCAGACTATCTCTCTCTCGGTCTGTCTCGCTGTCTGTATTTTCTCCGTCCCTTTCCGAATGTCCGTATGTTTTTTTAACCTCTCTCTCTTTCGGAATCTGTCTCAACATGCACGTTTTCGTCAGTTATGGTATAGCATTTAGATCAAAAAGACAACCGAAGGATATCACCTGAAAGCATACACACCTCCAAACACCAAGTTCTGTTACTTCACGGTCGGGGTCCAGGCTTTAATAGTGGCTTACGTGGACATCTTTATTGCTTTGCTCAATAGAGCTTTAGCAATGTGCGAAAGGTGCTAGTAAGATCAGGGATCAAACGCATTTTGGAAAAGCATGAAAAAGTATTTGATTTCAGGGTCTGGATTAGTTAGGGGGGAAAAAACAATACTGAGTATTGAAAAATATTTTTTAATTCCATACTTTTGCCCTATTTGTTTTTCTAAAATATAAAAATTTTAGAATCTATTAATTTAGAAAGTATAATTTTAGAAAGTCCACGTCTATAGTGATCTGGATACATTTGAAAAATTGTCAAAATCATTTCGCAAAAGTTGCTCATCCACACAGAAACGTCTGAAACACGCTTCTAACCGGCGTCATTTCCGCCCGCCGTTTATTTACTTTCCAGCCATCGCGCCAACGACAAAAAATGCGACATCGTTTACGATGAATTTTGAAATGAAAATTCTATAGAAACCCTGTATAATGGTGGGTAGCAATTTATTTAAATAAGCTAGCTATATTCACTTTCCATTGGCTTGTTAAATTTAACCAGGAAATGCTACAATGTTTACAGGGATGTTGTGATTGAAATAAGGTTAACAATAATTGAACAGTACTGGATAATGGTAACTTTGGTCATACGAGATGATTTTGTGACTTTTTCAGTTCACATTCTGTGAAAACAAAGAAACAGCTACATGCTAGCTAGCCGTATTAACCCTAATCTCTTCATTTAGCTTTATCCATGTTGCCACATTAACACGTGAACCCCTCAAATGGAAGGTTTTATTCTCGAGAGACTTTCTTCAAGAAGGTGCACACAGGTGGACTATGTTCTATGTACGAGATGCAACCTGAAAGAGATTGGAGACTGTAAGGTGTTGGCAGGGGACAGTGTAGCTAGACAGCATCGGATGGTGGTCTGTAGGATGGTTTTGGAGGTGAAGAAGAAGAGGAGGAGAGTGAGGACTGAAAGAAGAATAAGATGGTGGAGACTGAAGGAGGAAGAGTGTAGTGTGAGGTTCATGGAAGAGGTCAGACAGGGGCTCGGTGGTGTGAAGAGGTGCTGGATGATTGGGCAACTACTGTAGAAGTGATGAGGTAGACAGCTAGAAAGGTTCTTGGTGTGACATCTGGAAATAGAAAGACAAAGAGACGTGGTGGTGGAATGAGGAAGTGCAGGAGAGCATAAGGAGAAAGAGGTTGGAGAAACAGAATTGGGATCAACAGAGTGATGAGAAAAGTAGGCAGGAGTACAAGGAGATGCGGCAGCAGGTGAAGAGGGATGTGGCGAAAGCCAAGGAAAAGGCATATGAGGAGCTGTAGGAGAAGTTGGACACCAAGGAAGGAGAAAAGTATTTATATCGATTGGCCAGGCAGAGGGACCGAGCTGGAAAGGATGTGCTGCAAGTTAGAGCAATAAAGGATGGAGATGGAAATGTGTTGACTAGTGAGGAGAGAGTGTTGAGAAGGGGGAGGGAGTATTTTAAACAGCTGATGCGGATGATATTGTTATTTGTGGTGAGAGCCGGGAGCAGGTTGAGAAGAGTCTGGAGAGGTGGAGGTACATGCTGGAGAGAAGGTGAATGAAAGTCAGTAGGAGTAAGACAGGGTACATGTGTGTGAATGAGAGGGAGGGCAGTGGAGGGGTGCGGTTGCAGGGAGAAGAGGTGGAGAAGGTGGAGGAGTTCAGGTACCTGGGCTCAACAGTGCAAAGTAATGAGAGTGTGTTAGAGAAGTAAAGAAAAGAGTGCAGTGGGTGGAGAAGAGTGACAGGAGTGATTTGTGATAGTAGGGTATCTGCAAGAATGAAAGGGTTTATAGGACTGTGGTGAGACCTGCGATGTTGTATGGGTTAGAGACAGTGGCATTGAGTAAAAGACAGGAGGTGGAGCTGGAGGGAGCAGACCTGAAGATGTTGAGGTTTTCGTTGGGAGTGACGACGATGGACAGGATTAGATACGAGTTTATTAGAGGGACAGCGCATGCAGGACGTTTTGTTTGACGTTGGTTGGAAAAAGTCAGATGTAGATTACAGGGGGGTATGGAGACGGATGATCCGCTGTGGCGACCCCTAATGGGAGCAGCCCGAAAGAAGAAGAGGACTTCCTCAAAGAAAGAAAATGCCAACAAAGACAATCCTGAGTGTTGGCTACAAGACAAGTCTTTTTGTTTTTATTTCAGTCACGATGACTGTTCGGTTGTCCATGTCTGCCCAAACAATCATCTTATTCTGATGCGCTAACTGGAAAGACACTTGATTTGGAACAGAGCCATTCAGACATAAAGGATTTGAGGAAAAAGTAGCTGATACACAGCAGGTGAGACAAAACGATCGTTTTGGTTTCCATGGCGGGAAGACTGAATGAGAAAGAAAAGGTGAAGAAAAGAAAGGGAAGGCCTGCAGTACACACACACACACACACACACACACACACACACTTAAAGCCAAAGCTGTGCCCTTTCATTCAGTAGTGTGCTTTATTACTGAGGCGTTTATATGGTCCTCAGTAAAGGCATTGCTGAAAGACTAGAACACCTGGTTTGCTAGACATGCTAAAATACTAATTAACTACATTACTAACTACTAACCTAGCTAGTAACTTACTAACTTAGCTAGCTAATGCTAAGATTTGAGCTTTTACCATATGTATAGCTTTAAAATCTCAATTTCTAAACGAATTTCTTCATTTGTAAAGTTTTAGCATTTTATTGCATAATTTCCTAGTGTTATTTTATGCGAATGTTTTATAAGGACTAGTTATCAAAAAGAAAAAGGGACTCTTTTTCCGCCATTAGCTCTTTAAGCGTCAAGATCGTTTCTGTTTAACTTGTTAACAATTTGGTATGCTTAAGTATGGAATGCGTCACACCATGAAGTTATGGGAAAGAGTAGTGGAAGCCAGGCTGAGAGAAGAGGTGACCATCTGTGAGCAACAGTATGGTTTTATGGCGAGGAAGAGCACCACAGACGCATTATTTGCTTTAAGAATGTTGATGGAGAAGTATAGAGAAGGTCAGAAAGAGTTGCATTGTGTGTTTGTGGATTTAGAGAAAGCGTACGACAGGGTGCCGAGAGAGGAGTTGTGGTATTGTATGAGAAAGTCAGGTGTGTCAGAGAAGTATGTGAGGGTGGTGCAGGTCATGTATGAGGACAGTGTGACAGCAGTGAAGTGTGCAGTAGGAACGACAGACTGGTTTATGGTGGAGGTTGGACTGCATCAAGGATCCTCGCTGAGCCCTTTCCTGTTTGCAGTGGCGATGGACAGGTTGACAGACGATATTTTGGAGACAAGGCGAGGGAGGCGAGATTGAGATGGTTTGGACATGTGCAGAGAAGGGACATGGATACCCATGTTTGAGGGATGGAGCTACCAGGAAGGAGGAAAAGAGGAAGACCAAGGAGGAGGTTTATGGATGTGGTGAAGAAAGACATGCAGGTAGTTGTTGTGACAGTGGCAGATGTAGAGGACAGGGGGGGTGGAGACGGATGATCCGCTGTGTCGACCCCTAATGGGAGAAGCCGAAAGAAGAAAAAGAAGAAGTATGGAATGCGTATAGTGAGAAATACGAAATGCTACAGGTTTCTCGATAGCTTTGTTCGGTGCCATTTGTATTCAGAAAGTAGCCCTTTAAATCCAAACTATATGTATATTATCTTTTTTTTATTGTGCTATACATATGCTAGTATTTAAACTTTGCTTGGTACCACAGACATTCAGCCTCCGGAATTATCATTAGAATATATTGTTTATCAAATTTACAACCTATTTTTCTTGGTAAATTATATCGAATTAGCTTTGTAGCACCATTAGCACGAGCACTGAGGTCTCAAATATTTATTTGATGCTAATGAATTTTATGCTATGCAGATCTCAGGCTTCTCTTGACTCTATTAGCTTTCAAAAGGAATAATGTTTTACATTGACCAATGTTTAGGGATTCAAGAATGTCTTTCTCGTCAAATTTGATTCATTATATTCAATTTCTGTCAAGGAAAATTTTATTTATATAATATTTGTCCATTTGTTTTGAAATTGCCCAACTCATAAGGTTAACATAAGGCTAATTCAGGAAGGCTAAAAGTTGATTATGCAGCACTGTCAGCGTTGTTAATACATTTATTGTGGATGTTTCCTGTATTAGCCTCTGTTTTCTGGAAATGTCTCAGTCTATTTAGAAATTTGTCCTTCTGTGGTGCATTTTTTGGAGCTTTTTTGATGCTATAGATGAACCTTTAGCCACAGTTGGTCTTTTGTTTTTATTCTTCTCTCATCTCTGAGGTAAATGTTGACTTTTATTTGATTGTTGTTTTGTTACTGTTGTGGTTACCCGGTCATAATACCACAAAAACCTTTTGTCCTTGCAGTGATGGACAGAAATGAACTAAATGTAATTCACTACTGTTCTTGAAGTATTTCCATTTAAGGACTTTTGCTTTACTTTTTACTTACCTACATTTTGCGAAATCCTTCTTTATTTATAAGGATAACAATTTAACTGGTCAAACACGTAGCAATCCACCAATCAGGGTCCACCAACTTGTTCTGATTGGCACTTGGTGTATCTACTTATCAGCAGCAAACAGTTCATCATCAGTTCAACATCAAGAAGAACATTTAGAGAGGAATAAATGATAGAAGAAACACCTGACTCGAACTCGCCACAACACCCATTGCCCAATTTACACGATTTTTTGAAGATTTGTAATCATTGTAATCTAAATCAATCAGTGTTTGACTCATTAATATCATTCTAGTTATAGTAATATTTTACTTTACCTCACGTACAAAGTTTGTGTACTCCGTCCAGTGCTGTGTCCTTGTGTCAGCAACTAAAATTTATGCTAAATCTGATTTTCAGACGATTATGAGCAAAAATGTAGTATTGTCTATGCCTATTTGGCCATGTCTAAGCATACATAGCTAACACTGCTAATCACACAATGCTAATATTCCTAATCCTCTTTAACCACAAGCATAAAATGTGACGTCTGGTGCGCCGTTTCCTTCGGGGTGTTTATAGTGTCCATTTCCATAGCCTGTGGACAAGGATATTGAGCAGGGTGCTGACAGGATTAAAGATGATCCCCTTAAATGCATAATGTTGATAAATAGTGCATTACATGCATGACTGATGCTCTAATGTGCATCTCTGCCTGCTGTCAGTTCGGTTTTGATTAAGTCTCACTGGCAGCATCTGGCTCTTATTTATGCGTGTATGCTTTTGTCTCCCATTTTAGACTCATTATTTTTAGTGGCAGGACACAGAAAAGCCATGTGGGTGGCTGTGTGTGAGCGAGAGACAAAGACACACGTCCCATTCCCAAGAGAATTTCTTTTAAATGGGAATTCCCCACAGCAATCTGTATTTATGAATCTGCATTTAAAGTCTATGGAGGCCAATGAAGCTAACAAGTATGGCTTCCAGTTTGACATTGTTACACACTCACCTCATATGGTTTTATGGACTTGTTCACTGTCTCAAATAGGCTCATGTGGCTTCTCAGATTGTGCGGCACATCGTAAAAATGGACTGAAAAATGTTGCATAGCTGCATCTTGAAGACAATTCTCTATGACAATTCTATAAAAATGTGAGGCCTTAAAATGTTTCAAATTCGCATTTCTTGGTCTTAAATTTTTTTAAACAGGTCTTAATTTTCCGATGTCCATGTAACGCTGCTTCTAAAACTCATTGAAATGCTTCCGTGTTTCCATGTTTCCGTGGTGGTGTAGTTTTTTTTTCGCTAGTCCATATATAATTCGCTGTATTACGACTACAAAGGAGACCAACACGCAACAGCCAATCATCTTTCTGATATTGGAGCGAATCTCTTCTGGATTGTACCATATTTTTCAGCTATGTGGAAGTGCAAGTTAAGCAAATTTAGTGCTCAGTTAAGACCAGTTGCCAACAAAGTATTTGTGTGTTTTTGATGTCACAATAAAGGTTTTAAATTTCATTCTCAATGGTCTTAAAAAAATCTTAATCTCGAGTTTGTGAAAACTGCAGAAACTCTGTATTCAGTCTCTACTGTTCACAATTATGGGCCTATGGACTGTAACAACTACAAAGCTAGAATCAGTGACCTTGACTTCAGAATCTTAGGACTCTAGATCTAGGAAAGCAGAACTTACCCAAAGTAATGTACAATTATATTGTTTATACGGAGTAGGGTTGAGAGCATTTCTCAACAGTACTAGCTTGATGATGGTGGAATTTAAACTCATAACCTTCCAATTATAAGACCAATAATTTAACCATTTAGATATTGTCTTATGGACCATACATACACTCTAGAGCTAGGAGTGATGTTCTCAACACAGACTCTAGAGCTAGGAATAATGATCTTGACACTCTAGAGGAAAGAGTTATGTTGTATGTACATGGCACAGACTCTACAAGAAGAAACATTGTACTCAACACAGAATCTGGAATGACCAACTATACTTAACACGGGCTCTAGAGCTAGGACCTACAATCTTACCAGAGAATCTAGAGCTTGGGAACTACATTGGCATTTATGGTATTTTCCAGATGCCTTATCCAGATCAAATTCCAATGATCTCTTTACTTATTATTCTACAATAGAATCTTTACTTTTTTGACTAAGAATCTAGAGCCTATGAACTATGTTTTCAACACAAAATCGCAAGCCTAGGAACTACATTCTTATCCGAGAATCTAGAGTTTAGGGACCAAAGCAATTATCTCACTACTCCATATTAGTAATCTCTAATTCTTTGACTGAGAATCTAGAGCCTGGGAACTACAATCTTGACACAGAATGTTGAGCCTTGGAACTACGTTCTTAAAATAAAATCCAAAGACTAGGAGCTATGTCTTCAACACAGAACCTAGAGCCTAGGAATTACAAGAATATTGAGCCTAGGAATTACATTCTCAACACAGAATCTAGAGACTAGAAACCCCAATCTTGACATAATCTAGAGCCTAGTAAATACAATAGTGACACAGAATCTAGAGCCTAGGAACTACATTCTCAACACAGAATCTGGAGACTTGGATCTACATTCTTGGAACAAAATCTTGTGCCTAGGTATTATGTTCCTAACCTTGAACGTCATACCAGAAAACATGACTCTAGATGTAGGAACAATATATTTAACACTGAATCTAGTGCTAATAACTATACACTGGACATATAATCTAGAACTCGCTAGCATATTTAATTTCTCATGTCAGAGCCTTATTAACTCATTATTGTGTGTTGATGTGGTTTCATCCTGCAAGAGTTCTGACTTTCATACTCGTTCACACACACACACACACACACACACACAGACACACACACACACACACACACACACGAAAGCACAGTTAGTAACCTCGGTCAGGAGCTCCACTTCTCCTCACGCAAAATAACAGGGTTCAAAAACAGAGCATTCTTTCAGCATGAGAACTGGAAAGACACAAAAAAAGAGAGAGGAACACAGAAAGGAGGACAGAGATGGAAAGGTTTGTCTTTTCAGTGACCATTTACTCTGTCTCTCTTTCTGTATCCATTCTGTGTATAGGAGATTATAATAGATGTCTGTAACACCAGCCTGACTCCTGAATCCACCCACATGCAATTTCCCACTCTTACCGACTTCATACAAACAGTCCCCCCTCCTGTAATTTCACACACACAATCGGACACTAAATCCAGTAATTAACTACATATTTCTGAAGCATGAACTGTACACAAAGACAAACCATTGTGGATTAGGTTTGCCTTAACAAGTCACCCTAGTGCTGATTAGCATAACATGGATGATTAGTATAATGAGTCTGGGGTGACGTGGCCGTGTGTGTGTGTGTGTGTGTGTGTGTGTGTGTGTGTGTGTGTGTGTGTGTGTGTATATATATA
>JAAIIK010000114.1:1932118-1944924 GCA_014706435.1 Silurus glanis
TCTCTCTCTCTCTCTCTCTCTCTCTCTCTCTCTCTCTCTCTCTCTCTGTCTGACTGACTGTCCGTCTCACTCTATTTATTGGCTCTATGTTTGTATTACAGACAGATAGAAAGTTGGACACTGACATCTGGACTGATTGTCTATTTGATGTCTGGATTTGCCTGAATGTCTGTCATATAGCCAGATAACTAGATTGTTAGACAAATCTATTATGTTACAGGTAGACAGATAAAACGGACAGACGCCCTGCGGTGGACGATCAGTCAGTTGGGTAGACAGAAACAGATGTTGAGGACGGGAGAGGTGAACGGATGGATTGACAGAGTGAAAGGTTAACACCGGATCAGCACATCTCTACGCTCCTGACCAATCAAACACCATCTATCCAATGAGGCACCTAATTTTGGTCCGATTTGAAGACAGAAGTGCAGGAATCTTTCTGGGGAAAAAGAATGCAGGACCTAAAACAAATTGAATAATAATAATAATAAAAAAAAAAAAAAAACGTATATCAGATACGAAGTGGTATCAAAAAGTTTCACCTGCCAGCAGATGGCAGCACACGGCTACATGCACAATCACAGGGAGCACCGACCTTCATAAATCAAAATGGTCCAAAATGGAGCTGTGCGACTGGTACTATTCTGAGCCAGATTAGAAAAGAAGCTAGATCGCTAGATTGGATTATACTTGTAAATAACCGATTAATAAACCGTTGGTTTTTAGAATCGATACTAAATAAAAAACAAACACTTTTTTAAATCCCTATTTTATTCTTTGATATACTTTATACTTTTATTATACTTTATATTTAAAAAAATATTTCTATTTACATGTTGAACAGCCGGAACAAAGCATTTAACTACAAGTCGTACTTTCTATGAATGTGTACGTGTTGTAAAATAGTAATCTGAATATGCATGAATAAATTAATAAATCTATTTCTATAATTAATAATTGATAAATAATAGATAATATAGTGCTCTCGTTGCAGCGCGCAGTCTCGCGTGTAAAAAACGGATGGCCCGTGGCGTCGGTGATTCGCCTCTAGAGGCCGCTCTCGTAGTGACGGCAGACCCGAAGCCAGAAAAACCTCTCAGTATGGGTTTTTGCCGATAGTTTCAGCAATCAATTAATTGCTGATTCATTGGCAAAAGCGATGAATCGGTCGACCTCAAGTGAAAAATCATTGCTTATCTCATTACAGAGTGATTTTGAAGGTCCAAGTTGTGATGAGGTCAGAGCTTCTCTAAAACAACACACTCCCTCGCTCCTCGTTGATGAACGTGAGGAGCGACGGTTTAACTGATGTGGTCCAATCCCACAGAAGAGCTATAACTGAATGAATTGTTGGGAAAAGCTTTTAAGAGAAACGTGTCAGAACATACAGATCGTCACAAAATGCTGACCCATGTATACCCCATAAATTCCATCAGACCAGTGGAGCAATGGAAGAAGATGGCCTGAGGTTTTCTTTCGCATCACGTGGACAGCTTGTGTGTAAGAGATGGCACCAGGATGCACTATGGTATAAAAGGCCAAACCTTAGTATGATGGGTGGGGTGACGGGGAAACCTCGGCATGCATGTGGATGGACATATAACCCTATGTTTGGGTTTGGGTGTTGACCAAATTTCGAAGGTCTCAGTCTGATTGATGAGATCAGTACAATGAGACGTAGCCGTTTGTACAGTTGGCTTTTGCATCTAATTTACTGATATGGATTCTTCAGCGTTTTATGTACAGCTTCAAGAATTTCTCTTCAAAGGAGAAATTCCTGACATTTCCGCATTTCGAGGGAGTAAACGGATGAAGGGTGGAAGGAAGGAATTAATTTATGAATAAATAAGTAGAACAAATCTTTAAACATTAAATATATATTTATATATAAAAAAAAAATACCCACACTTTTATATACACATCCATATTACCCAAAGGGCGTCTAACAAATGTCAACTATTTAATAACATTTTTATATTATTTAATTTTATTTAATCAATTTAATTTGCGACTACTTAATCGTTTATTTAATGCGATTAATATAAAAAAAAAAGTTTTGCATTCATTTGATTTATTTTATTTTTATACATTTTTTTTTATTTATTTTATTGACATTTCTTTTTCCCGTTATTGTTAATGTTCACAAAAAAATCTCTAACAATAAAAACAGAACCAATTTTAGGTTTTGCATTTCTTCATAAATGCCGTGTAAAGTTTGCAGGAGAGAAGTTTACTTAAGCTTCTAATGTCCGTGGAAGACAGATAACCTATTTTACGACTTCGGCCCTGTTGGACAAATTAAGTCTTTTTTTTTTTTTTTTTCCTTTCGAGAGAACGATTGCATACTTACTAAAGTTGCGTTGTAAGAAAGAACTTTGTGCATGCTTATTTAACCAATTCATCTGTATTCTCTTTCTCTGTCTGGGAGTGAAAATGGTAGCGCAGCAACCTGGCCATGGTTCACCCACATGGATGACGCCGTAGGACAGAAGTGCTCCGTTTTGTGCCTCTTGTCCTAATTTCATCAATGTGTCATGGTGAACCTTGGTGCATCTCCTGAAACACACCAGAGAGGGCAGACAGGCAGGGCGGGAAACCGAAGAAAGCTTGAGTTGAGTGGTTTGAGGAGGCGATGAGGAAATGTATTTAAAATTCGGAAAACATTACGTTCTAATACTGGCATTGGTAAGTCATGGAAACACTGGGAAAAGAAAGACAGATGGAGAGCTAGATAGATGTATAACAACGAATGTATTAAAAAGAAAATAATGATCTAAAATGGTATTGTGAGAACTGGATTTGAACTATAATCAAAAATGGAAAATAATGCAGAATTATGAATGAGTTACTCGGAACACCTCGGCAAAGCGTTGTTCTCTCACAGCATCGCCTCTGGCTTTGTCTTCGATCCCGTCTTCAAATTCTGAGCTCTCTTGAGCCTTCCTCAGGTGGAAGTTCCTGCCTGACCCCCAGACATATGGTGGGGAGGATGGTACATGAAGTACCAACTGTTGGCACAAATTCTGCTGGCACAGAATCTGCTGGCACAAATTCACCACCATTGGGGTTTTTATTATTTCAAAAATCTTCTCAGCAACGACACTGGCTGCTGGTTTGGCGTAACAAGCTCTCAAGACAGAGATATATTCCTTATGCCATAGAAGAAAAGAGCCAACAGGTGGTTATAGGTCCTGCCTGACCAAAGAGGTGTACTCGATGACCCCGAACCAGGAAAATGATCCAGAACCCTGGCCTGGTCATCACACACAGCTTGGAGCTCTAACGGTAAAAATAGCTTTCTGTTTCTGTAGTACCCATTGTTCTCCTGGGGCTTTAATCCAGATGTGACATCAATAACCCCCCCTCTGGATTGGCAGCGGGCTTCGGAGCAATTCAAGGCCATCTGCTTGTGTCTCGTCTTCCATTGCTGATACAAATAACTCGGATATTAGCTCTTCGGTGACTGTGGAGAATTCTCCAGACAGTGGTCTTTGACATGCCAAATGGAAGCCACCTGATATGAGGCATCACCGGTCAGTCAGAATAAAACTAATAAGATGTCACTGATGTGGCCCTAATCATGAGGACACTCTTGGCTCAGCGTCCTCATCAAAACAGCAATCTAAATATCTCCCTAGGTGTATTTAAGTATTATAAAAATAACTGTACTAGACGAAGTACCTGGTTCTGGAAGCAGAAACGCTGGTCTACAAATTTTGGAAGATTATCGGTGGGGTGGGGGGGGCGTCTCTGATGAACATGATGCCTCATAACTTCTCAACAAAGTACAGTAGAAGACGGTGGTAATGGTACCATATGGAAGTTTATTGGAACCTTGTCGTTCAATCTGACGTTAGAGCTCGTATTCTGTAATTATCCGATATTCACGTATTTCATAAGCTTCAAAACTGTATCATTTTGTGGTTCCATCTTAATATCCTGGGAAGCTACACAGCAATGGCAACCCACCCACAAATCGGTCAGTTTTTCATGGGGGGAAAAAGCGTGAAAGTCGATGAATAAATGGAAAGTTGTTATATGGTAGGAATAGAAAGATAAATTTATAATGATTGGTGTGACACCATTTTCATTGCTATATCACATTTTCTATAAAGGTTTTGGAGCATAATCGCAAATTTTGAATTATTCGAATGCAATTTTGACCTGAAGCTGTTTTTCGGATAAACTGCGATTAATTTGTAAGTGCTACATGATGATGATGAAGCTAACAAATGTTCAAAAGCACTGACAGCTGAAGAGCATAAGGTAGAGTGCTAACAGATGGAGTGTGCTACGAGACGAGGTAGAGCGTAAACAGACGCTGCCTGCCTTTCACTTGTCAGAACGCAAGCATTAAAACGCTAACCCTTACAACGGTGACACTGTAATTTAGGGTTTAGCGCGACGAGGTTTGCGTGAGTCATTTGGCTGCGTGATTTTTTTTTTTGTTCTCGGTAAACGAGCTAGCGTCGGCGATGCGGCAGGTTAATTTAGCCCGCGTCCTCTCTGACAAGCTAACAGCTGTTTGTCTGTGATCTTCACCTCTACCGTGCACTAACGCGAGCTCATTAAACTTACACATGGTGAGATGCACACTCGTCACACGTCCTATTTTTCGGGTTTTTATATTTAAGAACTGTCGAAGGTGGGTGTCTCACACACTGGCCTTTATGTGACTGCCCGAGATGAACGAGGCGCTCGATTAAAGTTCAGAGTTCACGCAATGTTGGAACGAATAAGAAAAATGAAACTGAAGAGAAATTGTGCGAAAATGATCACGTAGAACACGGGAAATAGGATTTCCGCATGAAAGATACCTGGTAGCAGAATTATTGCCACCCAGTGAATAGATTATTGCACACCATTAGAACCAAATAGGAAAATTTGCTCAAGTAAATAAGTAGGCAGGCAAACAATATCCAAATGCCCGCAGTTTTAGAATTTTCTCCAAGGGGCCCAAGTTTGAATTCTATAACACTACCCAGTTTGTAACAGTTGTAGTGGGCCAAGCTCTTGCTGCGTGTTAAGCTTACATTGTTGTACCTCCTGAATTTCCAAGTTTTAAATCTTGTTTGGAAAATTGGAACATTTGATGCTTCGGGGAAAAATGACCTGTCACGTGTTGGGGCTGTTTTGACCATTTCATGTAGACTAATGTACCATGGTATTCCATGGAATACAAGGTGGTATCAAAAAACTTGCTCTTTTCACCACTTTCAAAATAGTCCCCTTTCACAGCAATACAGCGTTCCCAGCGTTCCTGCCATTTCTGGAATGTGTCCTAGAAGTCTTCTTTTCGAAGCGTTTCAAGCACCTTCTGCGATTCGTGCCAGGTCTCCGCAACGGTGTCAAAACAACGACCTTTGAGATGGACCTTCATCTTTGGGGAAGAGGGCGAAGTCCACAGGAGCCAAATCCGGAGAGTATGTTCATCATGAATCGAAGGGTTTCGGTCGGGCTTGTCGAAGGTCTTCCAGATCTCTAGTCGTCTTCCAGTGATGTACTTTCACTCTTGTTTAAAACACCTCGAATGACATCTCGTTGCAGCATCGCGGTATGTCAAACGTGAATGAATTTCACGTGTGCGCTTTGTTTTAACATGCTGTACCTGATGAAATTGCAGACGTGGTGGAAATAGCACCAGTTAGCACCATTAGTCTCGAAACTTCTTGATACCACTTTATATCAGCATAAGACTGTAGATCAAGACCCCAAGATCAAGACTTCATTCTCTCAGAGGTGTGGCAAGTGGGGGGGCGCCAATAATTTTGAGAACAGTGCACTAGAATCACCTTTTGCTCAAAACTCAGAGGTGTCAATATATCTGGATCTGACTTCAGACATACAGATAAGAAATCTAAATATACAGTGACTCAGAAGGAGAGACAGAAAGATAGATGGATTATTGATGTTTTTATGGAAATCTGCAGTGCCGCTACTGCCCACAGTTGAAAAAGTGCCGATTGGGTAAATGTAATTTTTTTTTTCTTCTTTTTAATAAAAAGCGTTCTGTGTGTGTTCAATATCTTGTGCACCACATTCTAAAGTGTTCTGCTCGTCTGTTTCATCCCCAAGAGGATGTTTAATTAGAGCCGTCCTGGTTCGAGTCCAGCGTGAGGAACTGCCGCTCGGCTTCATTAGCTCTGGGGCCGAGCTAGCCAGCGGAAAATTACAGCCGGTTTTAATGTATGCACTCTGAATGCTAATTGTTTCACTTTGCCTAGGTGTAGTGCACATGAAAATCTCAAGGTACCCAACTGGAAATAATAATAAAAAAAAGGAGACATCGATACGGAAAAACAAAACCATTCGTTTAGAAGTCGTGGTGGAGAGCCGTCTGGAAAGGCTGTGTCTCAAACTACATAATACTACCCTAAATAGTGTTTTGACACACTAACCCAAGCTAGCCGGCGGAGAATTACATCTGTTTTTTTTTTTTTACGGACGTGTTCGTAATGTTAATCGTCTCACTTCACCTGGGCTAAGCAAGTTCATAAAGCGCGCCGGGGCAAGAAAAAGAGTTATAAGTCCCTCCTCATCAGCAAATTACACCTTCTGGTCCCAGCAGATGTTCCCTGAAAAGTAAGTGAAGGCAAAGTATATTTTATTTTAGTGCCACTACTTTCGGCTTTCAGTGGAACTTTGCAGAGTGGTTTTATCCGACGGGTCTCTCAGACAAGGGTAGCATCGCGTTATTCCACTATATACCTTGTATGCTTTGCTAGGAAAGGTGCGTTTCCACAGAAACATGTAAGTACATAGTAGTACAGTGTAGGAACAGAACACTGTGGTGTGAGGCAAACAGTGTAGGGCTACTAATCCGGATAAATCTAAAAATGGCGTTCTTGCTAAAAACGCTTTGCATCCACACTTTCCTAAAAGTTGCTGATCCACACTGAAACGTCTGAAAATGCTCACATCTCCGTACTGTGCATGAGCAAAACATTAGACGCCTCAGACTGCGTCGTTTCCGCCTGCAGTTTATTGACTATCCGGCTCTTTGAAACGTCGTGGCAATGACTATGAACGTGTTTTTGAAACCCTCCGTTTTCACACGAAAATGCCGTGTTCAAAAAGCTAAGTTTTTGTCGACTTAAAACGTCGTCTCCGTGTGGACGGAAGGCCAAAAACAGAGGGGAAAAATATGCACAAATTAGTGTGGACATGGCCTAAAGACATTCTGATGATGAAGGCAGAAGCAACTGTGCCCGGTGCAGGAGGGGGGCATTAATGTTGCCAGGGTCATAACATGTTAAAGGTTTGCTTAGCCCAGGTGAGCCAGGTGTCTCCCATTACCAGTTTTCCCATATAGGTTTTGCATCACTTGTCTGGGGGGGTACCCTCTATATTGGTTGGCATCCGGTGTAAGTGTAAAGTTTTTATCCACATCATTTATATGGTTTGTATTCTTTGTAAGAGTTGTTTCCCTATAAAGGTGGTTCTCCCTTTAAGGTTGTATCAGCTTAAGGGTTCTATACCCTATAAGGTTTGTATTCCCTGTGGCTACCCTTTAAGGGTTGTCTTCCTTTGAAGGTTTGTGTTGCCTATAAGAGTTGTATACCCTAAAACCGGTATCCCCTCTAAAGTTTCTTTGATATGTTTGTTCCCTATAAAGGTTGTATTGCACACCAGTTGTCGATCACATCGCCTGTAAGTGTTGGGTCCTCCTATAAGTGCTTTGTATCCACTGAGTCCTGTGAGGGCTTGGAATTGTTATATAGGAGTTGTCTCTCCTATGAGGAGTTGGTATACCCTGAAAGGTGTATGCATTCATATAGGCTCTGCACTCTGTAAAGTGTTTGACCTCTTCAGAAGTTGTCGTCTCTATAAACTTGGGCTCGACAGCTACTTATTGTCCTTTGCGGTCCAATGATCAAGGATTTTGGGTTGTCTATGAATGCCATCCAGTTTCTTGAAAAAATAGCTCACAGCCAGTGTAAACTAGCTGGCACTATTGAGATTAGCATTAGCATCGAGAAGATATACGAGTTATTCTTATGGTTCCATGAGTTGTACGAAATGACAGTTTTGACCTAGTAAAAAGGGATAAAATCCACTAAAGTATGGGCACAAAAAATACACAAGCAACCGATTGCTCAAATCTGGGGTACTTCCCAGTCGTCTAGAATCTTCAAAGTCTGAGCAACTGTGTTTTCACTGTTTACAAGTTTTATTTACTCAGACTTCTGTTACCTTTGTCTTAACTTAAAAAAAATAAAAAATAAAAAACACGTTGCCACAGCAACAATTGCTGCACTTTTTGAGAAAGCTAATTAAGGAAAGACCTTGGCAGAGTTCATATTTTTGTGTGTGCATTGGGCATTTAATTTGCTTGACCTGTGCAAGGTGAGCATGCAGAAGAACTATATATAGAGAATATATATTTTCTTCTTACAGATGGTGTGTCTCTGTAGCTTTGCTTTGTCTCTCAGGTTGAAGGAGTTGCTTTACCATCTTGTTTTTCTCTAAAGGTCACACGGCAGGCTTTCGCGGAAGATCGTGTAGTGATCTGATAAAACAAGGCGAGGGTGGAGGGATGTTTGGACTCGCTTTGGCGAGACATGCGTGTGTTTGATCTGCTTGCGACCTGAAAGTCGGATATTGAAGCGCTGCCGCTTGAGCCTTCTGGGGTTGAGCCCCAAAACCACCTCGAACATTAAACTAAGGGAACCGGGGCTTTTAAACCCAGGCTGAAGATGAAGAGATCGAGTAAGGGCATTGTGTCTACAGGGAAATCAAGGGTCAGTGGCATGGCTAAGATGGGAATCATAACAAAGCCAACCATTCGAAGGAAATGCAGCATTTAAATCAAACGTTTATCGTTAGGGTTGCAAAATTTGCAGGAATTTTCAAGACTGCAAACTTTCCGTGGGAATAAACTGGGAATTGATCAAATTGCAGGTTAGTCAATAACAATCTTGCAGGAAAATCTTGGTAAAAATAAGCAGATTTACTGCAATTTCAGTAGAATTTCTACTCTGTACATTCATCAAGCACATGCACACAGCACGCTTACCGCAGGGTTACTGAGGCCACGCCCCCTGCATGCACTGTACATTTAAAGTTGAAAATGTCATTCATTTGCATGCATGTCAGCTTATGAGCAAACAAAATGATAGATATGAGATACAGTTTATTATTAATTCACATACATTTCTGTAAATTCCTGTTAAGTTTCCAACTTGAAATAGTGAAAGTTTCTGGAAATTTACCGGAAATTTGGAAAGACATCAAAAAGAGACATGGCTTTGTGGACGCCTTCCTTTTTAATTCCAAATTTCGGACGGAATTCCAAATATTAGGTTAAGTTCAACTTTATTGAAATGCATTTAGCGTCTAATCAGAAGTGCAAATGTATATAAATAAATCTAATATAAATATATACATTTTCTCGCATTTCCTTTATGTGACATTAAAGAGCCAAACTCTTCCTTCTTTCACCTCTGCCTCATTTGTTTCCTTTTTTTAATTTATTTTTTATTGTTTTTTCGGAGGCAGTTCGTTCTTTCTAGTGCTGTTGGAAATTTCTACGTAATACTCCTGGACCAGGCTGCCTTTAGAGACCCCTACTTTGCCCAGGGCTCATATTCTGGGCTATAACATCTTTATATCCTGTAATCGTCCCTGATTTGAACTCCAGCAACTCCTCTGACTCACTTCTGTTACGAGCTGGATGTCGTTATTGGGCAGCGTCGAGCCGTTTGCATAAATTTGAATAAATGTATTGGAGGTGGTAGAATTCTAATGCATAAGAGTTACTGAGTCCTGTGTGTGCTTGTGTGTGTGTGTGTTTTTGTGGCATGTCCAGGATGACGACGAGGCTTGATCGTTATCTTCTCAGGAGGGCTCATTTCGATGCGTTTCCATGGTTACGTCAGGTCACACTGGTGGCCCATATAGTGTGGACGCGTCTACAGATTGTCGATCGTGTTTACGGGAAACTAGGTTTGGGACACAGCCACATTGATGGGGCAGTAAATCGGGGTGCTGAAGTGGGTATTAGTGTGGGTGAGACACGTGGCCAGGGGCAGGAGGCGTCTGCTGATGTGGCAGTTTGCTCATGAGGAAATGTTTCTCATTCTGGGCTAATGAAGGTTTACCTTTTTAGCTGACCACAACCCCTTTAGCGGGCTGCCTAAAGTCCAACCCCTGGGCCAAGGTGTGTTTCTTTTTCCTTTCACTTGATGTGGTAGCATATTGTTTTAACGCTAAAAGAAGTGCCCTTGCATCCAATCCCTGACTGAAAGTCGATTTGTCCACCTTTACCTTAATTATATATAGTACATATATATATATATATAGCTCTCACAAACACAATCAAACCACTTGGCCATGTCCCAATTTCACACCTTATTGACTATATAGGCCACGTAAACACCATCTGTAGGGATAAAATGGAAAGAAAAATCATAAATCCACACAGCTGGCTGTAACATGAATAGCTGTCAGTATGAATGTATATATTACCGTGAAGATACAATGGAAGGATCCATTTTGTTTTAAGGATTGGGGGTTACCAACAGACAGAACTTTAGACCCCTTTGAAGAGCTGTAATTTAAAATTCATTCCCAGCAGCTGGAGCTCGAATGCCTGCTGTTCTCTTGGCGAAACACGTGTTCTCGGTTCACATCTGGAAATCTGCGACTCGCTATGCCTTATTTATGCGCTACCTCGGGAAGGCCTGCCTAGTGGAGCAGATGTGACACGCCGTTATATATATTTTTTTTTTTTGCCCAAAAGAAATCATTCAGGGAAAATTAAAAATAGCTACAAAGTCCCTTTCATTCATAAATTGTCCTTTGCTAGTTTTCACGCTCATCCCCAGTGACTAGCGTGCTCTATCTGGGAAAGCTACGTTGTGAAGACAGTGGACTTTGGATCGTACAGACCACAAGCTACCACTGCTGGGCCCTTGATCAAGGACTTCAACTGAGATAATGGCGTCTGCCGAATGCCGTAAATGCTAGCAAACCTAGCTCTTGATCTCAATATGCTATAAAAGCTATATGTTATCAAGCTTGCTAAAGAACTTTCCTACTTGTTTAAAATCACATAGATCGCTACTGCTGTAAAGGGAATGTTAGCTAGCAATTTAAGCTAGTTATTTAATGATTCAGTTCCCTGCTTGCTACTTTGAGTAGCAAGATAGCTACAGCTGGAGAGGTAGCTCATCTGGCGAGTCATATAATTGCATATCATTTGCTAAATCACTTAATTAATCCGGTTTTGTGATTGGCTAATTAAATACTGCACAAGCCCGGCCCCTTGCTAACCCAGATTGGCGTTTCAATCGGCAAAACCTAGACCTGTGTATTCATTTTTTGTTTTGGTCTGTAAGTTGAGGGCTTAGTCCTTTTCAAAGTGGTGTGGTGCATCATGGGTATTTTGTACCTTTTAGTGTATATTGTTTGGCTAACTCCCACTATGTTGTCTTTCTTTGTTATATATCAAGCTAGCTAGCAAAATGACCAGCCTTGGATTTTAGCAAGCTCATGGCTAAGATTTAATCTGGATTTTGTGTTAATGTTAGCTAGCTCCTCTAGTAGCCTCTTCTGGCATGGAGAGCGATTGCTGCTACATATACAGTAAACCTGTCCTGTTTACTTTGTCCATGTTTATGCTAAAAATAAATAAATAAAAAATCCTATCCCTATGTTTCTTGCTATGGCAGAGACTATAGAAACTGATTAGCATGTAAAAGTACTTCGTTTTTTTTTTTTTTTTCTTTTCATTTCCCAACATATCTGAGGTAAACCTTTACGTTCCAGATCATTCCGTCTTGCTAGACTTACTAGTCCCGCTGTGTGTGTTAATGACTTCTTGGCTAATTGAACGGCTAGCCTCATGTTTCAGCGCTTGATTTCCTCAGAAGCTCAGCGAACAGCACCGTTGTTTTTGTTTTGTCATTGTGAAAAAAACACTAAATTGCAAGTTGTAACTAAACCGCAGTCTCGCGTCAGGAGCCAAACGCCAAACTTCACACTTCCCTCACAGTGCTGGCAGAAAGCGGAAAAAAAAAAAAGTGCAAGGAGGAAACAACAATTTTCTGCAGTCGGATCCCGGGGGGGGGTTGTGTTAACCTCGCGCGTTATGGCCGCCATATATTAAAGGTATATTTCGGAGTGCGCAAGGGATTGTGGGAAATCGCCTGATGGATAGGCAGCGATATAGAGATTCGTGGTGTGTGTGTGTTGGGCTTTTATTATTATTTATTATTTATGAGGGTCTGTTCACTCTCTGACCACAGATATGAGAGAATTGCACTTTTGGAGGACATAAATCGCTCTAAAATGCCACTTGTGTCTCATAGACTATCCCGCCATCCTGTTCTGGCGGCTTATTTACTACCTGTCATGAGACAGACCCTGTAATCTGTTAGCACACTGTACAGAAATGCTCAAGCAATGTGTAATATTGATATCAGCTTTACACAGAGGGAAGGCAGGCCATAGTAATAACCTACGCTAAGCTAAAACAGTACAACGTGACTGCTAGCAATGAGAGATTTAGCCAGACACGACGAGCTACTACGTCTACTCCTTAGCGAGATATCTGGCTGCATTTCCTGTTTTTACGAAATCCGGACCGAGTAAAAACCAGACCCGACACACCAGTAGCTCTCAACCGATTTGATCTGAATCACCGCCGCTGATTGATTTTTACGCGCAGGAGGAAAAAACACGTGCGGTCTGAATGAATGAACAAAAAGAAAAAAGAATATAGACAGACACTGCATAGCAGGTGATAGATAGATAGATAGATAGATAGATAGATAGATAGATAGATAGATAGATAGATAGATAGA
>JAAIIK010000114.1:1963767-1993767 GCA_014706435.1 Silurus glanis
CACACACACACACACACACACACACACACACACACACACACACACACACACACTGCAATTTCCACTATCCTATTAGCATGTTTTTTCAAACTCACTGGCATTGAATATATACACGCAAAGGTGACATTCAAAGCGAATGTGGTTTGGGACTCAGCCTTCCTATGGTCTATTTAGATGTTAATTAGCATTTAACGTATGAGATTAGCATGATAAATGTGTAGAAACGTGTGTTAATTAGCGACTCGAGCTGCTTCGTATGAGTGACATTCCAGAAAAAGGACGCTTCAAAGTGGACGATGTTTCCGTCGTACCAGTGGACGTTCCGGGAGTCATTGTGCAAGTGAAGTAGAGACACCAAGTAGTGATGGACGGTACTATTTGGGACAAAACAAATTAGCTTAAAAATGCGTTAGCGTTAACAAATGCTTGAGGAAGAATTGTAACTAAGGATCAACTGTCATTTGGGACAGAGCCACTATGACAGAGTTAGGATTGTTGTGTTAGCATTTACGCACCCTAAGCGTTGATTTGAGACGGAGCCTGGGATTCTATAAGAACGCTAACTGTAGATTTCGAGACGATATGAACTAGCAATTGGGACAGAAACGTTATATAGAGATAGATATATTTACTAGAACGTCTAAGAACAGAGGATCTATAAAGTGCATTTGGTAGTGCACACAGCAATGGTGTGTTAATTAGCGAGTGCTTCGTTAAGCTTCGGGCTAAACGAGGCGCATGCTAATGAGGCTTATCGGCGTCACACAGCTGCTCTTCTAAAGCCATTTATATCAATCTGTTTTTAATGGCTAATTGCTGACCGTGTTGATGTGTGTGCGTGTTTTATTTTTTTTACATTTTACTCCCTGGCGTTAGCTCTCACAATCAGGAAATGTCTCTAAAGACAGGATGTATGGTTAATTTTCCAGTTTTAACCGTCTGATCGTGTGATTACCATCCAGTAATGTAATGAACCCTAGACTGTGACTTGATGTATGGCTAATGGTGGCTAGCAGGCCATCAGGATGATGCTAGCAATGTAGCCAGGCTACGTCGGTGTTATTCAAAAGCGTATAACTTAGACTACCGTAATTTCCGGACTATAAAGCGCACCCATATATAAGCCGCACCCACTGAATTTTACAAATATTTTTATTTTGAACATAAATAAGCCGCACCTGTCTACACTAATGTACTTTACACAGGCTTTAACGAAAGACACGTTACACACGGTGTAACGGGTGAAATATGTTGCGCTTCCTTTAGGAGCATAGCGGTATTTTGGGAATAGCCTGGCACTGCATTTTTTCCGGTATTACTGCATGTGTGCAAGACGAGAATTATGTCCTTATTATTTTCTGATGCTGATTTCTAAGTTTCTTTGACTAACCCGTAACGCTGTTGCCAAGAAAATTAAAAAAGCACGAGTTTTGGAAACCTGTCTGTGCTTATATGATTTCTGTTGCAACTGGAGTTAGCGAGCTCTCCCTTCACCCAGACTCAACGCATTACAATGGCTTGTATCTAAACAGTAGCCTACCAAGTAAGTCATTGTTCACTGTCTTCCTCCTTCCTTTCACAACTATTTCTCTCGGGAGTTTATCTTTTGGCATCGTCATGCGTTTAAAAAAAAAAGTTTTTCTCCCGATGCCGTGCAGCTGAGAACACAGGTGATGTGCGTTTTTTCGTTTCCGTTCGGAAATTTCATTGGTCTAATGTTATGTCGCTCAGTTTTTTGGCTTGAAGTTTGTGAAACCGGGAAAAACCCAGGAAAAATTCATAAATTAGCCGCTTCGATGTTTAGGCCGCGGGGTTCAAAGCGTAGGAAAAAAGTAGCGTCTTATAGTCCGAAAAATACGGTAGCATAATTTTAAAAAACATTGTTTGGTAATCTGTCAGCAAACGAACAACAAAACTAGCAAGTACGATTTTTTTTTTCTTACATCAGCATCATAAGTCTGATGTGTACATCAAATTTCTTGAGATTCGCTCATTTGAACTTCAACAAAGCCAAAGTGACCATCTTTGGCCTTTCCTGAAGGTTTCTTCCTGGTTTAGCTCCAGGCTGGGACTCGATTTCAGGTTGCGACTGATCTCTGAAGAGATTCGCCATATCCCTTGAAATCTAGAAGAAGGAAACCCCGGCTTGAAACCCGTTTAGCTCACTCTTTGTAGTGCGCACTGCTTAGCCGCCCCGGGGCACCTCATTTACAGAACCTGAAGAGAGCTGCGTAAATCCCCCGGCAATGCCGATGCCTCATGCTGACGGAACAGCAGCTCATCTGAACTCTGTAGGCCGCTTTCCGCGAGTTCGCTAGTGACTCCGTTTTTGCACTAACCCAAAAACATGGAATTGTAGTAATAAAAAAAACTTCAGTCAACAAGTTAGTATCAAAGTATAATGTCTACAGCACAAACTAGCATTAAAATCTAGAATTTACTTACAAATTAGCATAGAAGTGAACATGCCAAAGTGCAAACTAATATCAAAATAGGAGAAAGCAGGCTAAATTGTGCTAAAATAGCACAATAAACAGGTTAACCAGTCATGTAGCATATGGTAAGCAAGTTAATCAGCAAACTAGCCGCTAAAGTGTAAACTAGCATTACAGTAAGCAGGCTAGTCAGCAAACAAGTGGCATAGTATACACTGAAGGGTAACATAACGCTTTAAAATCAGGCTAATCAGTAAACAGGTTATCTCTCAGACTAGCATTACGACAAATGCTTGTCATCGCTTTACGTTAATCTGCTATAAGCCGTATATTATTATGAGCTGCTGCAATGCGTTTTGTTCCGAAATCTCCATATAAGAATGTGTACAGGTTCATGTGTCTTTTTTTCCCTAGTTAATGGGGTTATTGATCATTCTGACACACTGGCATTTCTCTAACATACACACACACACACACACACACACACACACACACAAAGAAAACGCCATCTGAACCTGAACGCATTTAGATTACTTCATTCCAGCCTGGACACACACTTTCATCAGAATATAAGCTCCACACACACACTTTCTCTCTTCCATCAGAATATAGGGTCTTCACACACTCATACACTCACACACACTCGGTCCTCTCTGATAACGTTTTTTATGGAATATTTTGAACACACGCATACTATAGGCTCTGCATTGCTAGCGTCTGTGCTATTATTCAGTGCTCATCAATGAAGCAGAAACACACACGTCTAATCGCATGACTTTGACGTAAGGTAACGCTTTTCTGAGTCCAACCTGTAACACGCTCGCCATTCGCTGTGCAACATGGACGCCGAAACCTCAGAACTGTCATTTGGCTGACAATAAAAGAAACTAATGTGTGTTCCTTAGGTTCTAATGAGACAAAATTATCTAGAACATCAATACTTACCTTAGGAAAGGAGAAAGAATTATTCAGAACATCAATATTTACCTCAGATTACGAGACAGAATTATCCAGAACATCAACATTTACTTTAGAGAAATGAGACAGAATTATCCAGAACATCAATATTAGCATTGATTGCTAACCCAAATTTTATGGTTTCAGCCATAATAAATGCAGTGGTGGGCTGTGCATTTGGTACCTGGGCCTTCAGTGGAAACTTACCCGACTTAATCCACCTCTTAATACCACCATTATCACGTTGCAATTATAGAAACCATCAATACTGTACAAAAACGCAATATAACAACGTGTGGCATTTCAGAGAGAGAGGCATTTCACATATTGAGGGTGAACACCGTTTTACTAAAGCAAGAAACCCAGTTAAGACTCCAAACCTCTACACTACAACCACAACTGTGCACCTACAACATCTGGAGCAGTTCAGAATCAATATTTGTCTAATAACATGACAAAAACATAAAAATGTAAATAAAACACAACCTACTCAGCAGAGATGCAGACTCATAATGTGCACCGCTTCTCAGAGGCTGTAAGCCAGTGGTACCGCTCGTATTCACTGGTCTGGAAGTGGTGAACAAACCCTTTCCCGGGCTGAGACAAGATTTGAGGTTGGCCGACCTCCTCACCATGTCTAGCTTTTCTTCACAATGTATTTTTAACTATGTTCGAGACCAAATCAATTTCTATTCCTCCGTAGGCGAGAAAAAGTCTAACTCCGATGTATTAATGTGTACAGAGCTACACACGTGTTTTGCCAGTCGAACTTGGCTGTAACAGTTTCCCTCTGACCAACCAATCAGAGAACGGAAAGATGCTGACGCTATTCTGGGCCGGCTAGCTGCCCTGCGAGGCGAATTTGAAATCTGATTGGTTAAAGAAACAGACTCATTGATGATAATTTCCTTTATGGTAAAATAGGCCAGCAGTACTGACTATGAAGGCCCTGGGCAGATAAGATTGACATAGCAACACATAGAGGCTGAAATCTGATTGGACAAAAAATCTAACATCCACATACACGTACTGGAAGCAGTGCAGCCAAGAGAAACGCTACGAAATGAAGAGAAGAAACTGTTGGGAATAAATGAATACAATTTCATGGAACAAATATTAGAATTTATGTTGTAAATGTAGGTCAGTGGTTCTGATAGTGTTTAGGCCAGCAGAGAAGGCTTTACTGGCCCTGACCGCCCGCCACTGACTGTCACCGAGGGTCACAGTTCAACCACGAACACACAATTGAACATCATTGAACATAGCGTATGAATTTCTTTGCTAATAGCTAGTGAGTTAGCTAGCAATATATCAATAAAATCGAAGCTTTCATTCTATCTCACCATAATAAGCTAGGAAAATATGCTGAGGAAGCTCGGGGAACAAGAGCTCGCTAATGACCAGATGTTAGATCTTAGCGATGAGCTAAGACACAGTGAAAAGTGACAATGAGTCCGAATTCCTATTCAGTGAGGAGTATCGAGGAGTAATTGAGTAGTAAGAGCTCACTAATAATCGTGTGTTCCAACTTAGCCTCTAGCTAAGACATATTAAATAGACTAAATTTTCAAGAACATCAACATTTACCTCAGATTTGTTGGTAATTTGCGAAAATAAATCAGAAAATTTCTTTCAACTTCCATATGTGAACTAACACCTCGATATGTGCAAGCTAGCTAGTCTGGTAGAAATCTTACGGTTATATCTCAGCTCCCATGCTATGATGCTGTTGACTGCAGAAATAATAACGGAACCATCCTGAATGTTGACATTTGCCTCAGCTAACTTATCAGCTCTTTTCCACCTAGTTGGTGCTAAAACCATCACTCGTGTCAATCCAAATTTTTTTTTCTCTGTCATTAACAAGTTCTACCAGTTGTTTTCTGAAATTCACGGCGAGTAATGAACGGATCGCTGCACCTGCATCATCATTACGAGCTTAATGAAGCTGTGGTTTATATGTTGCCGCGGCGCTAATAACGCTGTCAAGCCTCACAATGAATCCATTTTCCCTCTGCGCCATGAAGCAGCGTTAGATAACGCCCGCTCTTCAGCGCGCCGCCTCGTCCTGTTCCTGCTCGGCCTGCGATAGGCGCCTGTGTGAAACGCTGCAAGCCAGAGCGTCAGGGTGAATGTTGATGAGCCGGGATTAGAGGCATCACACCGATTCCTCTCAAGAAGCCCACTCGAAAAACTATACTCTCGCAGTTCGACTTTTTACCGAGCTATTAGAAGTCTAGGAGGTCGGGATTGATGTAGGCTTCCTAGGGACACTCTGGGTGTCATTCGAGACAAACCAATCAGGACCAAAATGATGAATGATCCTTCAAACACACAATCTGTGGGAAAAAAAACTGAGACAGAGAGAAAGAACCCAAATAAATGAACAGATAATAACAAAGAGAAAACTACATGGAGAGATAAGGTAGATTGTAGCGCTTTTAACAATAGACACTGTCCCAAAGCTACAGAGATAAAGATGATAAAATTTGAATTTATATGTTAGTGCCTATAATTTTATCCCTCATACGTTTATTTCTAAGGAATAACTTCCTGAGGAAGAAACCTTGAGGAACCAGACTGTACAGTTCATTGGACTTTTCGTACAAATTGAACTCCTGTACCATTGTAGTAGACTGTTGATATTAATTACAGTCCAAATCCATCCTCATAGTTCTTGAGTTGCTCAGTAATTTCTTAGATCTTCAGGCTGTTCATGTGGAACAATCCTGAGCTGAGCAGAATGGTTTCGAAATTGAAGAGAACTTCATCCAGAGATGGGGCGTCAGAATGAATCAGGCGAATCCGGAAAGTAGGACATAGGACTAGGAGACCCAAAACCTTTTCCAGCTCTATGAAGATATGCTTTACATGCGATCGAGTGGAAGATTTCCTGCTATAGAACTTTGACCCTCAACCCTATAGAACCACCTACATCAGTACCTGACTTTACTAACACCCTTATCTCTGAATGAGCACAAATCTCCACATGCACACTCCAAAATCTAGTGGAACATCTTCCCAGAAGAGTGGAGGATAAATTATAGCAGAAAATGGGCACATGGGTGTCCACAAACTTCTTGTCCATACACTGTAATCGAATATCAAGAAAAAAAGCCAGAAGGTCCGCAGTGTTTCGAGAGCTAATCTAAACGGCAAAATCGAGAGCTTTAAATGCTAATGCTAACGATGTTGCCGTTAACAGCGTTTCCATTTCCTCTGAATATCAGATGTTCCACTTCCCGGAGTTTGCACATTAGCATTTAGCTTACGCCGCATTTCTGAAAAACGCCTTTTTTTGAGTAGAAACAGCGCTAATAATAATAAAAAAACTGCTAATGGAACGACACGGTTGGCTTGGCGCGCGTGTGTGTTTGTGTATGCCTTTCAGCGGCTTTCCGTACAGCTTGCACTGGCAGGGTCACGGGCCCGCTCACCCGGAAAGCCGTGTTCGGCTCTCGCTCAGAAAGTCTGGGGGAACACGACGACAGAGGGACAACCTTAACGACAGAGGAAAAAAAAAAAGTATATATATAAATAAAAAAACACTCCTCGGCGTTGGCACGAAGCATAAAGGCAGCGTGGGGCCGTTATCACTCGACTCTCATCACCCTGGAAATAAATGCCAGCATGAACGAAGGATAATCAGCGCTATCGCTCTTTAGCATCGCTACGCTGTGTTAGTGCCAGAAAGGAGCGCCGTCAGATTTCCAGGAGCGGGGAAAATAAAAAAAGAAAAACGCTTTGAAAGAGCGAGACAGAGCTTTTGTTTAATCCCTGATCGATGGCTTCACACTGTCGCCTTTAATCTCTGCTTCTCTTTCCTCAATTATCTTGCCGTCTCTCTCTTTCTTCCTTTCTTTTTTTTCTTGCCTACAAGCTAATAACATACGCCAACAGTACACTCGAGAACTCGTCTAAGACTCTAAGACGAAGAGTTAGCCGCCTTGTGTGTGTGTGTTACATATATTTACGCTATCTATTTTATTCGCCTTGCTTTCTATCTCCATCGCCGACATTAACCAAATACTAAATGAAGCGAATCATCACAGGGTTATACTTTTCAATCAGGCTTTAATGCTAATTTACTAATTAGCTCATTAACCAACAAGCGATGCGTTCCTTTTTTTTAGATTCCAGCTAGCTTCTTCACACCATTTTGTTACCCGCTAATTAGCCAGTACGCTAGCAGACCATTATTCTGATTAGAAAAAATAAGCTTTATTTCATCCCCTGCTAATGAAATACATGATATAGAATAGTTATTAATATTAATGCCTTCATTTACACGAACGCTATATTCTAAATACCTTTTTTTTCTTGATGCTAACTACTAACAGACCCATTAGTTCAAAGTTTGCCTGCAATTGGCTTTTTTTTTGTCAGGAATAGCCTGAAGTGCGCTAACTTATGAGATAATTAGCTTATGAGGTGTATTTTTTTGCTAAATTCTGTTACGTTTTTATTTATTATTTAACTAATTTCTAAATTTAGCAGGCCAATTAAACTTTGTATACATTGAACCTAGATTTTACACACATTCGCTAGCAAGTTGGGGCTACTGAATACTTGACATCGGTGCACACTTGATGTTTTTTGCTAATTTCCGGATTAGCCAGTGGAGTAGTCACCGATGTAGCTCGTTTCTAAATATTTTTTTTTAAACATACATATGCTAAGTCCTGATTAGTTTAGTATAATGAGGATTATTATCAAGTAACACTTGAACTTAACACAGAACTTAAGCTAACAATCCTAAATTATTCTTTGTAGCTTTCACACGTAAACATAAAAATATTGTTTACATTTTCTTCAGAATCATGCTAATTTCATTTCATTCACCAGGTTTATTATTACAACTTAGCTGGGTAGGAGCTAGCAAGCTAATAGGCTGCCGTAGCGCAATTTTTTATCCAGGCTTTTACAGAATTTTTGGAATGTGATACCATAGGTGTTAGCATTATTCGCGTTTGCTTGTACACTATATTTTCACAGGGTTTTAGCTTCTTTTTCTTCATCTACTCTTCTTTGAGAGGGACCATGTAGCTTACTGATACAACTGCTTGTTCGCAGTTCGAGTCTCTGGAAAAGGTTTGCTTTCGAAATGGAAAGGAAGCAACAAGTGGATGACACGGTGCCTCGATTCGGAAAAAGAAGAGTCAGTCAGTCATCTGTGGTGTGTGGTGAATGGGAGCGATTTCTGAGCGATTTGATGTTATTCTTTGGGAATTTTTACGGCGTCGAGCCTTCGAGTGCAGACCGAGTTCAATCGACTGGATCATTATATTCACTATACTTTTATTTCATTTATCTCTGAGTGAAGAGCGACCCGTTTTTATGAAATATACTTTGCGAAGAGCTGTAAAGCGTTCAGGCCATCTGAGGCGTATCGTTTTTATTGAATTTTTAATGCTGGTTTTTAGCATTTATTCTGCCCGTTTATGGCCAATCCGTGCGTTTAAACAGTCTTAATTGACACGTGGCAGCAGATGGACAGTTTTTAAAGACGTGACACACTTGTGGGGACTCTGAAGCTTCTATTTATTAATTGCCGCGAGACAATGTAGCATCTGTCGCTGTTCAACAGTGATGCAATGTGAGATTTCAGACAGAGCGTCACAACAGATACGTTACATTACACTTTATTTCATGTCTAAATAAAGACCGAGCAGTTCGATTCTAATAAAAAATAATAATAATAATAAAAAAGCAGCTAGTTGAATGCATTTTTATGCTAACTAGCTTCGTTTATCTTGCTGTCTTTTTTTTTACTTCTGAAATGCAGTTTGTGAGCATAATTGAAGTCAAGAAGCTTTTTTTGCCATTTCTTCCCTATGTATCACACAGTACACAGTGAAATGAGACAACGTTCCTCCAGAACGCTGGTGCTGCATAAAACAACATAGAGCTACATTACACAACATAAAGCTACATAACAGGGCACAGAGATAAGAACTAAAGTAAGTGTCCTCACCATATAAAGTGCAACAGTGCAGACAGACAACACAAGACAATGTGAGACAAATACACAAAACACACAATAGTGCTGCCAGTAAACCTTTTGTATACTATGATTATACAGTAATGGGCAAAAGAGGACTATAAACAAGTGTTTTTGTAAACATAAACACAATGTAGTGCAAAAACAGCAGTAGCAGCAGTCGAGAGGTGCAAAACAGCATAATATGACAGTATAATACAGTGGTGGACGGTCAGGGCCAGCAAAGCCTTCTCTGCTGGCCTAAACACTATCAGAAGCACTGACCTACATTTACAACCTAAATTCTAATATTTGTTCCATGAAATTGTATTCATTTATTCCCAACAGTTTATTCTCTTCATTTCGTAGCATTTCTCTTGGCTGCACTGCTTCCAGTACGTGTATGTGGATGTTAAATTTTTTGTCCAATCAGATTTCAGCCTCTATGTGCTGCCATGTCAATCTAATCTGCCCAGAGCCTTCATAGTCAGTACTGCTGGCCATTTTACCATGGTCCAGCATTTGTCCTCTGATTGGTTGGTCAGAGGGAAACTGTTACAGCCAAATTTGACTGGCAAAACAGGTGTGTAGCTCTGCACACATTAATACATCTGAGTTAGACTTTTTCTGCCTACGGAGGAAGAGAAAATGATTTGGTCTCGGTGCAAATTATGAGTCTGCATCTCTGCTAAGTAGGTTGTGTTTTATTTACATTTTAAAGTTTTTGTCATGTTATTAGACAAATATTGATTTTTGAACTGCTCCAGATGATGTAGGTGCACAGTTGCGGTTGTAGAGTAGATGTTTGGAGGTGTCTTAACTGGATTTCTTGCTTTAGTAAAAATTTCTATAATTGCGACATGATAATGGTGGTAAGTATAATATGGTGGTGGAATGGATTGAGATGAGTATCGAGTGTGTGTTGAGTTCAGGTTGTACAGTTCAGTAACACACAGTTGAGTGAGTGTGTGTGGGTGTTCTGTGTGTTGAGGAGTGTGATGGCTTAAGGGAAACTGTTGCATAGTTTGGATGTGAGGATTCAGAACCTCTTTCGTGATGGTAGGAGAGTGAAGAGTGTGTATGAGGGGTGTGTAAGGGGTGTGTGGGGTCGTCCACAATGCTGTTGGCTTTGCAGATGCAGCGTGTGGTGTAAATGTCCGTGATGGATGGGAGAGAGACTCCAGTGAGCTTCTCAGCCGTCCTCACCGTCCTCTGTAGAGTCTTGCGATCCGAGACGGTGCAGTTCTCTACCTACTTTTTTAACACTACCTTAGAAGTAGTCATTCAGTTCTCAATATCTACACTAAATGGCCTAACTTAGGAGAGAACAATAACATTTTCATTCATGATGTACCTCATTTCTAAATTTAGCATCCAATTTATACTTTCTATACATGGAGCCTAACTTATATACACTTTCGCTATAGGGGGCTACTGAATACTTGACTTGTAAAACATTTTCGATGCTCTTTGCTAATTTGATGATTAGCCGGCTAAGCATTTATTTAGCTCATTTCCGAATATCATCTTTCCAACATACAGTAAATATGCTAACTTCTAGTTAGGCTTTTGTATAAGCGGATGCGCTGAATTCTCCACCTCACCCACATCAGTACCTGACTTCACTAGCATCCTCAGCTGAAATCTCGACAAAATCTAGTGGAACATTTTCCCCAGAAGAGTGGAGCTTATTAGCAAATTTGGACTAAATGTGGAATGTTGAGAAAGCCACAAATCTTATGGTCAGGTGTCCACGAATGTCCGTATACATAATATATATTTTGTTAGGCTAACGTTTTGTGCGACATTAACAATCATTCACTGTACACTATTAATCACTGTACCTAATTCGGTAAACTGATTTTTTCTTTTTTTTTAAAACATATGCACATAGTTGTTAAAGACACCTAATATAAAGTGGGATTGATGATGATGATTGTATTATCTATATTTCCATTAGCATTATGCTAGCAATAAAAGCAGGATCCGAGTTTTACATCTAAAAGCTACAATCTTAGGGAGGCAACCTAAAAAACAAACCGCATGTAAACAAAATATATTGTCGTCAACGCTGTTATGTTAATTGTTTTTTTTTTTTTTTTTAAACAGCAGCGCCCCCATGAAACAGTTTCATAAACTAGCTATGGAGTTAAGTGCCTATTAATAAACGTGAAGTCACTGTATTCAAATTGTTATTCTAGCTAGCAGCCTTGTTTTGATTGGTTAGATTCTGATTATCCACTAGAGGGCGCCTTTATAGAAAAGGCTAGAGCAGTATTAGAAAATAAAAAGCCTTCCATCAATTGTCCTTGACCTTTTCCATCAATAAATATGAATATTTCGAAATATTGCGTAAGACATCTTGGGCCTCGGGCTGCAGCGAGCAAATCACGAGCATTCGGAGAGTGTCGAAAGACAACGAGGCAATAAAAGCGTGGGAAGCAGCCGCACTGATTCTCATTCCGAGGATGGAGCTAAAATAAATACGCCGTTCAGAGGATGAAGTGATGGCCGGAGCAATAAGAAAGAGAGAGTATGGGTCTTTCGTCCAGCCAAGGAGATAAATCCCTCCGTCCCCCCGGGCCTCTGCCGTGCTCAAACACAAACCAATCTGTTTTGAAGTGTGTGTGTGTGTGTGTGTGTGTGTGTGCAGGTGTGATTGAGAATAACGTACGGCGCTCGAGGCCAGAGAGGAATGCTTCATCATGGCCTTTTTCTCATTTTTCTCTTTCACTCCCTGGGGCGATGAACACTTCAGCTTTATTGTGAAGGACGTGAACAACGGATTTGGGATGGGGCCACTGGCTGCAAGTAACTCAGTACTCTATTTTATACAGGGACGGTAGCTAAATATCATGCTAGCTAACAAACCCTTGTTGTAGATTTAGCATTTAAACGTCATTATCTCTTAAAATACGCTTTCGGGTTCATATCAGACTAGATTTCTGTTGAATACATTATTTCATAGGGTTATTAGCTAGCTAGATATTTGTCCCGCTACCCGAAGGTCATTGTATCGCATCTTAATTTGATCCACTATTCCAGACGGATGAATATTTTGTAGGTCATTAGCATATCAAATAAATAACAATGGACCCACAATAGCCTCGTGGCATAAAAGTTGTATAACAAAAGTACCTAAAAACTGTTTTTTTGTCTTTGAGTAAGACAAAATCCACCTAATTTTAGAAGTTGGATTGATGTTACGACGAATTCGTAATTTACAGGTTCCCAACTTGGAAAGAATGAAGATTGTCCCCATTCGGTTGTTAGCTAGTGAGGTTGTATGGACAAAGATAATGGGGACATCTGACTTTTCCAGCCATATGTGGTTCTTCTCCAAAATATTAGTTGGTTCAAACAATTGTATCAAATGTTTTTAAATGTCGTAGCTTGAATTTTTATTCTTCGCTTGAATTAGGAGACCCAAACATGTCATGGCTATGCTTCCTTTGCACTAAAATTAGTTATAAGAACAGCAAATGGGGACTAAATGTGGAGAATTTTCAAAGTTCAGGTCTCCATGAAATTTTGTTATAGTATAGCTAGCAATAAACAATTTAAAAAAATCAAAGTGGTGGACAGTAACAAAGTAAATGTAATCCGTTACTGTACTTTTATTAGCTTTATTAGCATTTCCAATTTGGGAAGATTTCAAATCGACGACATTTCAAATTCAAATCTCTTTACTCAACTACATTTTTGCGAAATCAGCGCTTTCTTTTTTAATTATGAGGATAAAAAAAAAAACGTAACTGGTTAAACACGCAGCAAGCGACCTATCAGGATCGAGTTTTAAACTTGTTTCGATCGCCGCTTGGTGGCATCTACTCATCACCAACATACAGTTCAACAGCAAGCGGAACATTTTGAGAAGAATAAACGATGGAAGAAATGCCTGACTCGGATTCGCCACAATACCCGTGTCCTTATTTACGCGATTCTTTTGAAGTAGTTGAAAAGAAGGTTTTGGGCTCATGATAATTTGAATAGAAATCAGTGTTTGAGTCATTTATATCATTCTATTAATAGATTGGTGTGTTAAGTCACATTAACTTGAGTTGAGTGAATAAAGAGTCTTGTGTCAAAAATTATAACATAATAAATCATAGTACTTTGGATACTGAAGTACATTTGAAGGCAAAAGCGTTTGTACTTTTACTCAAGTGAAAGTTGGACCATGGACCGAATGAGACATCATGGACTGAGCAATCTAGCTAGCACTGTTAGCTCTAGTCTCCTTCCTTCAAAAAAAAAAAGTCCTCTCGTTTTTATTGTGCTTTATCTCAAACTGTGTTTTTGTTGTGGGTTTTATTTGGCCCCCTACGTCCATCACCTGCCTCGTCCACTAACACTCTTAAGGTTGAGTTCAAATCCCAGCACCATTAATTGGCAACTTATCAGGTTTTGAGCAAATCCTCAACTGCTAAGTTGCTAAATAAAAATACAGTAATCCTCCGTTTATCACGGTGGTCACGTTCCAAAACCGCGATAAACGGACGCCACCCCAAAACTTACATTTTTTAAGATTTTATTTTATTTTTGTATTTTTTCACACACTTTAAACACACACAGAAAACGTTTGCAAGAATATTGCGAGATGAATTTTGGTGTAAATTGGTAGAAACGCAGTTCACGGTATCACATTTATAGTGAGCACATGTACTGTACATTATACAGTTCTGTAGTAGCGCAGCCTATGCGTAGTTTCTCTGCTTGTTTATTGGTTGGAGTGTCCTATGATGTCAAAAAAGAGGCGGAGTTAAAGATACACGTCACCGCATTCTTTACTTTCTGTACTGTATTAACATTTTGCTTCATTTTATAATGAATAGTTATTTTTTTTATTAATAGATTTCATTATTTCAACATAAAACTCCATAAAAACAATTCCCTATATGTGTTTTGGTTTCTCGTGCTCTCTGCGAGAACAAATCGAATCGAAAAACGAATGAGTTATGTGGCAAATGCAATTCGCCACATAACTAACATAAGCATTGGAGAATTACTGTATACATTTCTAGTCGTTTCATTGAAGGACAAAAGCCTGGCTAGTTAGCATTTCAGCATGTAATTTAGCAACTAAACACAAGTTTGTTTGTATATTCTCTGTGTTGCAGCTCCTGCAGGGACATTCTTTCCCTAAACTTGGCACTCTGGACCAGATCGAGATGGGCAGTGGGGACGTGGACATCATGTTCAGCGGACAATGTGATGATGAAGATGGCTGCTGGGGGTCCGGAGATGGAGCTGGAGAAACCTGGGTTGCTAACCAGCCTGAATGTGAGTACTCTCTTTAACCGAAAAGCAATTCTGGCAGCCCTATTAGCGCGTCATTATCTCATATACTAGCTGCTAATTTGCATCCCAAACACAAAGTCTCACAACTTACGCAGTTCGTTTTGTTTTACGTGTCCCGAAATGACCACCTTCACCCCATGTGTGAATGAAACCATCAGGTAAACGTGACTATCTATGACTAGCACGAATTCAATTTCATACGTTACAGAGTTTGAATGCTGCCTTAATGCAGCAGAGCCTAGGGTTCCTTTCTGGGGTGAACTTTTCCAATAATGATTGAAATGTAGAAGCAGTCGGAGAGAGAGAAAGAGAGAGAGATGAAAAGGAAAAGGGAGCTGTCCATTTTCCCTATTTCATTATGGGACTGATGGTGCAGGAATTTGCAAATATGGGTTTAATAAAGGTTCCATCAGAGCATGGACTGCACAATCGTTCCTCCCTGGAAATTGGTGTAAAATTGTCCCCATTAACCGACGTTTCCGGGACTGAGCACATCGTCAAGTGTTGGGTAGGTAGACAGATGCATGATGGACGGATTGACATCTTGGTGTGAAATTGGAGAGTCTTAAAACGTTTAGATGGAAAGCATCTAGCATTTTTCCAGTGTTGAACAGATGAATGGAGAAGAAAATGGATGGATGGATGGATGGATGGATGGATGGATGGATGTTGGATATGCTGATAGATAGCTATGCATAGATAGGTTGATGAATGGTTCGTCAGGTTGATGAAAAAATCAGTGGATGGATGGAGTAATGTCTCAATAAGAAATGTTTGGCTGGATAGATAAACAGATTCATTAGAAATATGGTTGGATGTATAGATTAGAAATGGGTGGATGATTAAATAAATGGATTTATAGGTTATTGGTTAGATGCATGGATGGGTTTATTGGTTGGCTGAATTGATTGTGTGGAAATGAATCGATAAACAGATGGAGATATTGGTGGTAGGATGGTTGGCTGGATTGATCCACTACTTCTATACTCAACTACCTCTACGATGTCATACACCGTGATACACTTCTTGTATGCTACTTCTTAAATACCAGATATAAATACACTAAAACAAATCGACTTAAATTCCTCCAGTGGATGTAAAAATGGCTTTTATTCCAGACGTTTTTTTTTTCCCCCCCGATCCCCTCTAACGGCTGAATAAATGTCATGTAAACTAATGGTGATTATTTATAGATAAAACGACCCGTCTGGTCTCCATCTCCCCTGTTCTCCGACCCGAGTGTCTCTAAATCAATCTCTCCAGCCGCTTTTTCTGTCCGGCTATCATTTATCTCTCGGACACGCACTTCTGATTTATCGCCATCTCTTCTTCTGGTGTCACGGGTCACCAAAAGGAAACATCATCACATTACGCTAACATTCTTACAATAACGTTCCTTTTGTGCCGCTTGTTCATCATCGGACCTGGCCACGCCCCTCTCCCCTTCACTTTTCAAGCGGATACTCTTTCGGTCCACTCAAGTTATATAAATCCAATGTGCAAAAACTCTTAACGGGAATCCGAATTTTCCTCCAGCTTGCGTCCCACTGAGCCTTGCTAATGGTTTAAATTGTAGGTCTTACACCGTAAATCCACTCAATTTTCATGTTAATAGGTCATATGTCAGCTCACTTTAGAAACTGGCATTGCCCATGCTTTTTTATGTGTGGCCTTGGCTTGTAAACAGGAAGCTAATGAGTCATCAAGTTGGGTGCTGAAATGAACAACGAATACACCTCCAGGTTTACGTGGGAAAAACGGTAAGTCGTTGCGAAGGTCAAAAAAGGTTTTTAGTGAAATGGACATTCCGATTTGTAATTTAGCTACGAGCTAAATTTCAGTACCCTCATTTCACTGCAAGAGGGCGGGGCTAAAATGAGGCAAAAAGTATATCGGTTTTAATATATTCATTCGTATAAACTAATGTAAATACAGGGATTGTTTAAAGTTTGGAAACTTTTTCTATAGCAGACTCTGCCTTACCTCCAAAGAGGTGGGTGCGTAATATTTTGGGGTTTTTTTGCAGCAGGAAATGTTGGAGACTTATAGCAGAAAGCGAAAGGAATCCTGAACCAACATGGCCACCATTCCTTACTTCACCACCATGCAATTGCATCTGGACTGTACCAAATAACAAGGTGGTGAAGGCCAAACCGTACGTCCAAGCTCTGTAAGTGTTAGAGAGCGGACAGTCGTCTGGAGTGATATCTATCATGGAACGACCTGCCCAGTCACCGCACCTAAATCCTATTGAACTGCTCTGGGATGAACAAAATCACAAGAACGAAATCACCAGCTAGTGAGGAACATTTTTGGCAAGTTTTCCAAGAGGCACTGCAAAGTATTGGAGAAATGTTTGCGGAAACGAACTGTCCGGACACCAAGGGTGCGTAAAGCTTTTATTCATGCTAAGCGAAGATTTTTTTTTTTTTAATGGAATTAAAGTGGAAGATCTTTTGTTTCGTTTTCCTCTTCATACCATTAAAAGACAGGGTTTGTTGCATAGTACCAAAGGGAAACATTTCTATTAAACACCGTTAGCCTCTTTTGGCAGTACTAATCAAGTCAGCTGCACTCCATGTCTGTATAAAACATCCTAATCGACTTTAACCCGATCTGAACAGAAGAATAAACTCCGAGCCTTGCTTTTATTAAACCGCAAAAAGCCACCATTTGTATCTCAATCGTCGAGGGCGATGAAGACGGACACGCTTTAATCTGTTAATATCCGTCGCGGCCCTCCGGCTCTGGTGCGCATTAATCACGGTACACTCCAGGAGAAGCTCACGCCCCATTTATTTATTTATTCTTCCAATTATTTACGGAAGCGACCCAGAGGCCTCGTCGCCGGATCCGCACGAGCGGAGCGTAAATATTTCGAATCGGATTTGCATGTCGTTATCTCACGCGCAACGTCGGCGCGTCTGCATTCGAACAAAAGGCGATGACCTTTAATCGACCTCGTTCGTTTGAATACGGATCGTTCTATTTGTGCGCCTTATCTCCCGAAATGAGCGTCTTCTCCCCCCCCAAGTGGCTTGTTTGTTTGAACTGAATAATCTGCTAAATATGATTAGCTTTGATTAGCGGTGATGTGATTTACACTCCAGTTCTGTTGAATGAAGTACAAAAAAAACCACAAAAAAACCCAGCTTATAAGAAATCCTTGCTAATCCCCTTTTTAGCATGGAGTTTGTCATTGAAATGTACTCTCCATTTATGCGAGAGAAAAACAAAATGCGATGCTAGTTTCGTACGATCGAACGTGTCCGAATTGAAATGAAACGGAAGAACCGGCTAGCCGCTAGCATTCAAAACAGCTAGCCGGGGCTAAACTGAAATCGGTCGAGGGAGCCGCAGGGTATTTAGCTCAGGAGTGTGTTTGGACGAGCTAAACGGCGCCAGCGAGTCATTAGCAGAAATGTTCGCGATCGATCATAGGAAAGGGAGGAGGGTTCTTAAGCAGCGTTAGCGCTAATTAAAAGCCCGTGTCAGGAGATGATGGTGATGATATAATATGACTCTTTAGTTCATCAGCAGAAGGTGTGTAATGACGGCCGAAGGTGATCTCTTTCTCTCTCTCTCTCTCTCTCTCTCTCACTTTCCCTCACACACACCTCTGATTAGCCGTAATGATCTGCCGGATTGGTATAGATCCTGCTAATGGAGTTGAGAGACTGTCGAAGGGTTTCGATCGCCCCTGTCCTGAGACGACACTTTAACACTTGTATTGATCCTCTCTCCATTTTATATGACACATTTCTGACCTCCTTCCCCCTGTATTTCCGTTGGGTAACGGTATCTACCATATACCATCATCTGCTACGAGTTTCAGGTATGTGCATCAACAACAAAACCGCAGGTCACTTTGGTCAGATGCCCCTTACTTAGCAAGACTATGCTACCATTAATGCACACTAGAACATACATGGCATCATGTTGTGTGGCTTGTTATTACATTTCCTTGATGTAAAACATGGTACAACTCCAAAGAAACACTTTTGAGTTTTGGGTTTCATGACCCGATTCATTTTAGAATCATCTCTCTGGTTGCCTTCGTTCAAAATCTACACTGCGGCAATTTTTTTTTATTGTTTTAAGAAATTATACCAATTACCTTTAGTGGGCGATTTCGAAATGCTTTTTTCTTCAGAGCTTACCACTTCTCAGTGACATGTGCAAGGAAGTTATCAAGCTAATACACTTTGACAAGAACACAATTGTTATCCGAGAGCTCGAGAAACAGGATTTTCTTTTAAAAGACCTTCAGAACACAGGGGAGACGTACGACAGAAATTGCAGCCGAAAAAGTCAGAAGACCGTCTGGACCTGATAAATAACAGTAATCTACTAAAATCAGCTAGCGCTAAAAAGTCAACACTCGAACTGTAAGAAGTGACATCTTGACAAATTGTTCTGAGGTGAGGGTTGCATGCTGCTCTCCGAAGAAAGGCGGTGTAGTAAGAGCAATATGAAAGTACCATATTGTACCATAGTACCATAAAATCCTACTTGCATGTAACTGATTTAGGCAGTCTACATACAATTGCTACATTCTACACCTGGTAGGAAGTCTTTAATCAACACTCGTCAAATTCAGTGGAATATCTTATAAAATATTTTGCTGCTTTTTTTTTACTGCTAATGCAGCAGTCATCTCTGAAAGTAAATAAAATTTGTCTGAAGATGGACAATTCGCTAAAATGGAAAGGATGTGGGATGCGAAAGGCATGCATATGATTTTGGCAGGATTTCTTAGCTCAGCAAATTTGGGTGGGTCTCTTTGGAAGGAACAGCAATGAAGGTCTCTTTGAAAGAAAAAGTAATGGAAGTTTCTGGAAGTAAAAGCTTGTTGGGAGGAACAGGAATAGGGGTTTCTTTGAAATAAAGAGTAGTGGAGGTCTCTTTGAGAGGAGTCGTCTTTGGATGGAAAAGCGATGGAGGTCTCTTTGGAAGGAACAGCAGTGGAAGTCTCTTAGTAAGGAAAAGCAATGAAGGTTTCTTTTGAAAGAAGAGAAATAAAGGTCTCTTTGGGAGGAAAAGCAGTAAAGGTCTCGTTTAAAGGAACTGCAACGAAGGTCTCTGAAAGGAACAGCAATTTAGGTTTCTCTGGAAGGAACAGTAATGGGTGGTCTCTTAGAAAGGAAGAGCAATGGAGGTCTCTTTTGGAGAAACAGCAATGAAGGTCTCTTTTGAAGGAAGAGCAATGGAGGTCTCTTTGGGAGAAACAGCAATGAAGGTCTCTTTGGAAAGGAACAGCAATGAAGGTCTCCTTTGAAGGAAGAGCAATGAAGGTCTCTTTTGGAGGAAGAGCAATGGAGGCTTTTGGAAGAAAAAACAATGAAGGTCTCTTTTGAACGAACAGCAATGAAGGTCTCTTTTGAAGGAAAAGCAATGAAGGTCTCTGAAAGGAACAACAATGGAGGTCTTTTTGGAAGGAACAGCAATGAAGGTCTCTTTAGGAGAAACAGCAAGTTTATTAGCAGCTCTGTTTACCCCCGGAAGACAAACGTCTGATAAATATTTACACATCAGGTGGCCAGACACTTTTGAGGAACAATCCTGGTTCCTCAAAAAATCTGTTCAAACCAGCCCACATCTGATCTGGGATTACTCGTATTTCAGAGCAAATGAATTTGATCCCTTGTGTCACTAAATAATTCAAACTAGCTGAAAGGGAAAAGGAAGAGCCTTTGAAAGTGTTATGGATGAGACAGAAAACATCCAAGAATTGACTTTCCTCAAGCTGAGATCTTATGGAAACAGCAATGGTGAGCCCAAGAAAAACCAAGGACCGAGACCAGAAGTAGAGAAAGTGGAGAAAGTTAAACACAGCATTGTCCCACTGGTGATGGGAGCACTTGGGATCGTGACCCACATGTTGAAAGCCTGCCTCCAACAGATTGCAGGAATGCGATCATCGATCTCAGTCTGTAAAAGTGCTCGAAGTAATCTAAGGAACAACAAAAACTTCTCCATCTTTTTGAACACCCAGGAGATGTTTGCTGGGGAGGACCTTATGAGGGAAGATAAACCGACAAAAAAACCCCACCCAGGAACAAGGAGGCATTTAGAATTTATTATCGAAGAAGTAGAGAGGATCAATAAAGCAGTGTCTTCAGAGGACAGGAGCGATCGAACCAGTCGACAAAGTTTCAGCTCTTTTGTTTTTAGGATTCCGGAACAATTCTGGAGATCATCGAGGGTCATCGAGGGCCAGATCTTTTTCAGCTGCGCCCATCATTAAACATCAACCGCTACTGATAAATTAGAGAATCGTATTGCATTATTGTAGTAGCAGAAACACTGTACTGTACCCTCAAGCTCCCAGCAGGCCTCTGATAGACGGCCAGAGAGTGGTGCAAGACTTCCCAAAATGAATTTGGTAGCCCCACCAAGTTACTCTCTTTCTCTATTTCTAGCTTCAAATCATAACCGTAATATTATCTTGCTTTCCAGCCGCGAATGTCTGCGGGAGGGAGAAAATGACTTTTCTCAAACATTTCCCTGTAGAGAGAGATGTTTGAACCATTATTTCCAAATGTCTTTGCTTATTTTCTTTGTTTTTTTGTTTTTTTTTTACTTACTGAGGTGAGACCAGCTAATCTTACAACTAGGAAAGGCATTGGTGCGTGCAGAAGAGCTTTATTTTTGATCCTTTATGTACATAAAGGTACAAGAACGACCCATAAACCCGAAGGTGCATTCAAAGAACATGAGCAGGAACTTGATTCATTTGTGATTAATCATTTATTACCCCCACACCTGTGAACACACTTGCATGTTTCCTCTGCTTCCAAGCTCTCCTCAAAGCTTTATATTCGGTCCTGGTTTTGTCCCCCGAAATTTACATTTTTGCCTTTTTTTTCTCCGCACACCTGCTCAAGAGTGTCGGCCGGCTAGCAACCAGATGGCTCATTTAGCTAATGAAGAATGAAAAGGCCAAGCACACATCATCCTGAAGAGCAATTTTAAAGCCGAACCCAGTGACAAAACCCGCCACCCAGACCAGAAATAGTCTGCATTTGCACAAAAAAGAGACCTTCCAGCGTCCTCACTTCTGTTTATAAGGTTTGTCAAAGCAATGACCTAATGGTGTGTGTGGGGGGTGTTTGTCTAAAACTGGCCTTTCCAGTTAATGAAGAAAAAATGCCCATTGTTCTTATGAGATTTTTTTCCACTATTGTAAATCACACAAATGCCAAGGACTTGCTTGGTTTTACAGATAGCTGAGGCAACCGATATGCAAAATACGTTGCCCCGGTCTGGTGTGCAGTATAGGTAAGTAATTTAGCACGTAGCATTTTAGCAGGTTAGCGATGATGAGTTCTATTAACAAGGGAGCAGTGTTGATGGAGTTTTTAAAGCAGTGTTGTAGAAAACACAATACCGCACGACCAGGCAAAAGTACACACATCCTTCACTCAGCGCTCGTTGTTAGCTTCATAAACTAGACTACATCTGTGGTGTGTGAGAGCCAGGAAACGAGAGCCGTTTTATTTGTGTAAAAAATGTAATGAGTGAAAGTAAAGTTGTGATACCAGAAAAATCTACTTGTAACAGTAAATTTTAACAGTAAATTCAAGTATTTGTACTTTTTCTTCCCACCTCTGCACATGACTGCTAAGTCTTCTGGTCAGAGGGCTATCAAATTCTGGATTCCAATTGGCAGGGTGATGTAAATTTAGCTTCCATAACAGCCGTTCGCTGCACGTGTACCGAATGCAACTTTTTTTTTAGAGCGGAACAGAGTTAAAATCTGAGTTTTCTCGCGCACAAATCAAGTGGCGAACCGCAAGTTTGTTTAGTCTCCGCCTCGCACTTTGATCACAGCGTGACTGCGGTTATTCGATGCGTACCGGAAAAACTATTTGTACCTCACATGCACAACGTTATGACGGTCACGTGATATGGATTCTTTTGTGTTTTCTATTCAGCTTCAAGATCTTCTCTTAAAAGGAGAGTGAGAAAGTCCGCATATCGAGAGAGTGACTGAATAAAGGATAGAAGGAATGAAGACATTTGTTAAAGTCTTCTAAAATATAAAATGAATACTACAGTTAAGTAGAAGTATCTTGAGAAAATTGAATGTAAAACACAATTATATACACAGCTGTATTACCGAAATGGGGTCTAACATTTGTAAACTATTTAAAACAATTTTTACATTTATTCACTTTTATTTAACCAAATTTCTTTGTCGATTTAATCGATGACTCAATTTAATTAATATATATGATATGATATTGCGTTAATTAGATTTATTCTAGTATATATATGTTTTTTGTATTAAATATAAAATATAATTTGTATATTATTTCACCAATCGGGCATTTTATTTAAAATTGTTTTTCAAATGTAAACTATTGATGTTCACAAGATTTAATTATAATAAACTGCACTAATAATAAAAAAAAAAATGACAAGCGATTTTATGTTTTGCACCGTGATTTAAAAAGCGTGGTACGTGAATTTTGGGTACGGTTACATATATATTCGTAAAGTTTTCTTTACGGTCAGAGCTGCTGCTCATTGGGCCCTTGAGCAAGGCCCTTAAGGAGGTCCTCTGTGCTTCAAGGGTGCTGTATCATGGCTCACGCTCTGACCCCAGCTTCCTATCATAGGTGGAATATGTGAGGAAAAATATTGCTTTCAAACGCACGTGACAAGTATAAAGCGTCTACAGATGACGATTGGAACTAGCCACGGCATTAATCTAGCTATAACCTATATAGCAAGGAATGTTTCCCTTCTTCCATGCGGACTCTGTACGGAAAATTCAACCCTATGAATTCACTTCACCTCGAGGCATTTTTATCTCCTTGAATGGACAGGAAGCTGATTAATATACTGACTTCAGACTTAAGTTAAGTTTCAGCCTCCTTGTGACTGGATGTCTTGCTTTGCTAATTAGGGCCGAAAAGGCTGCACGCACTTCATTCTGAAGGGCACTTTCGGAGCCAAATTCAGGGGACAGTTACACCTTGAGCGGCGAGGGATAAAACAGCCTCTTATTACAGAGGTGAGAGAGCGAGCAGTCAACACCTTCAGGATCTTTTAATGAACTCATGAACTCGCCCGCCTGTTTCCCACCACCTCCTGCCTCTTCACTTATAGCCATATTGTGCACCTTAAATGACTCGTGTAAGAATATTATTTGAAAGTCTAGCGGTCGTTTTTTGCACCCTGTCACTCGATGTGTATATATATATATATATATATATATATATATATATATATATATAGGGGAAGTACATTTTGCATATGCTCCGAAACCAAAGTGCATGAACAAGCTAAAAATCTCACACCTTTAAACAGTTGTTCAAGTGTGCTGCGCCTCACGGTCGGGACACAGCCGCCTTCCTGCGTTAGCGTCTAGATGTGCTTGGATGTGAAAACGGCGTTAGCTGTGAAGTGTGAAAGCGAGGATGCGCCGCGGCAGCGTCCGTCCGTGTGGGTGAAATCAAGTCGCAGTGTAACTTTAGAGCTTTGTCGTTGAGGGATCAATCATTCCCCCTGTCGACGAGCCATGGGTATTTTTTTTATACCCTGAGAATTGATTTGAAACGGGTCCAAAGGTTTCAGTGAAAGATGGGCATCGCTTCTCTTTCTCTCTCGGAATCTTTGAGCTCCTTTTTACTCTCTTTCTTCTCTCCCTCTTCTCATCACCTACAGTTTGTCCTTGAATGTGCATCGACTCAATAGCACAACTCGGTTGATGTTCACTTGCTTGTGGCTTCCACTCAAAAAAGGAAAACGGGACTTTATTTTCACCGAATGCCCTCCGAACGGGGACAGCAGGAAGGAAAGAGAAGAGAAAGACTGAGGAAAAAAAAAAAGAGCTACACTAAAAAAATTTCAATACAATAAAAATTTACACCATCGCACAATCGCCAGTTCGCATGCCAAGTGTGCTTTTATCCGCGTGTAAAAAGAGTGTGAATATTCCAAAGTGGCGTTCTCAGGAAAGCCCCAGCCAAACATATCTGTACTTCAGGGTGGGCTGTGTTAAAATTAGTGCAGTCTGTAGTGTTTATTCTTTAAGCAGGTTGTAAACCACTGGCCATGTTTGAGTGAGACAAATGGGAATATCACAAAGTGAGCTTCTGAGTGGGTTGAGACATACTTGTCTTTACGTAACAAATGGGCATGCCATAAAGTGGAATTGATGGTTGTGGCTTGGAATGGGACAGCTAGGTGTGTGAGAGTGGGACTAATCGCGATGTCTTTGAGTTGGACAAATGGATGGCATGTCTTTGAGTGGGAATATGGGTGTGTGAGTGGGACAATGGCATGTTTTTTAATAGGAAAGACAGGTGACATTTGAGAAAATGGGTGTGTCTGAGTCTACAGATGGATGTCTAAGTGGGAGTGCCATGTCTTTGAGTGGGAAAGATAGGTGTGTGAGTGGAACAGGTGGGCACTACTTAGCTGGAGAGACAGCATGTCTTATAATGAGGCTACATTTGAGTCATTGGGACAAATGGGCATGTCTGAGTGGGGCATATAGGTGGGGCAGGGGGGCACTACCTGGTGAAACAGATGCATGTCTTTGAATAGGAAAAGCCAGGTGAAGTTTTGAGACAGTGGGACAGACAGGGGTGTCTGAGTGGGTGTGTCTTTAAATTGGAAAGACAGGTGTACCTTTAAACAGGATGTTTGTGAGTGGGACTAATGGCTATTTCTTTGAGTTGGACAGATGGGCTTGTCTTAGAGTGGGACATATAGGTGTGTCTAAGTGGGACAGGTGAGCACTACTTCGTGTTACAGATAGACAGGTGTTTGTTTGAGACGTGTCTGAGTGGGGGAAATAAGTGTGGTTGAGTTGTTGTGTCTTTAATTGGTGTACCTTTAATTGGGAGAGAGGAGTGTCTTTAAGGGGGACAATGGGGGTGTCTGAGGGGGATTAATAAGTGTGCATGTCTTTAAATTGGACAGATGTGTAGAAAATGTGGACGTGTCCCAAACCGCACAATTCTTACTATGTAGGCCATGCATTATGTAAATTCATCATTTAAAGCAACACAGTGCAGCGGTCAGTCTCCCCCACACACACTCCAATGTCACTGCAGTCGTGTGATCATTTTCTCGAGATGTGAGATTACCAGACCCTTTGCTTCGCTCAACTAACATCGCAATCTTCTCCAACAATCTTCTGAATCGTCTGCATTGTTTTGCCCGCTGATCCTGACTTCTATAGGAGTCCCCTAAACCCCGTGGTGAGGAAGGGTGTAGGGGGAGCAGTGCAGGAAGGAGGAGAGATAAAAGAGGAAATGAACAGATTGTTTGGATAGCAGGATGCTGCACGGTGTAGCTTAGACCCGACTGCTCAGTGATCTAATGAGTCATTACGAACAAATTTACACCTTCTGGTCTGCTGCATGTGTTAGCGTTAGCATGCTTATTGAGCATAAATCGGAAAATGCAGAAATTCAGCAGTCTGTGTGGGTCACTCGCTCTTTATTCCTGTGCTTCAGATAAGTTCATGCTATGTTCTGATAGAAACAATCTCTCAAACATCTAGAACACAATTTGGAATCTGGAAACAGGACCATGACAGAACTAGAATAAGATCAATAGATAAAAACTTTAATGCATAATCGACCACTGGGTCCTAAAAAGTACTGGATCTATAAGCATACATAGAAATGGGGATAAACTAATAGGATGTATAACAAGCAGAACCAGGCAGATACATCGAATCTGGAATCAATTCTAGAGCAAGAAACTGAACCACAGGAAGATCTAGAACACAATTTAGAATATGGAAACAGGACCAAGAAGAAGAAAAAAATGATAAGGATCAATAGGTGAAAACTCTAGAGCATAGTTGACCATTGAGTAAGCAGGTACTGGATCTAGAAGCATATATATAAATAAGCATTAACTAGCATCTTTAAAAAAAAAAAAAAAAAAAAAAAAAGATCCAAAAACTTATCTAGAATGAAAATAAAACGCTTAACAAAAACAACAACAAACAAAAACAAGATTCTGGAATCAAACCTACAGCAACAATCTGAACAGCCAGAAGACAAAAACAAGACAAGATAAAGAAGATAAAAACAAGATCTAAATCAAAATTAAAGAGCCAGACCAAATTTAGAATCACATTAATAAACCAAACAACTATAAGAATCAGAACAATGTTAAGAACCATGACAAGACTAGAGTATCAAAATATAGAATATATCAAGAATATATGGTAGTTCAAGAATCTGAACCACAACAGCTAGTGAAACCAGAACTAGAATCAAATCTTAAACAAGGACAACATGCGCAAAACTTAGAACCACCAATGAGAGTGTGAAAGCTGCATCTGGACGTGACGCCGGTTCCCTGTCTATTCATCTGCACTGTTTCCATGGAGACACTATATCGACGCAGTAAAACGTGGATGCATATTCCCTCGACGGCACCCACACACTCATCATTCTCCAGCTTTGACTGTCAGAGCCGTGTGGAACAAAGCCAGACACTTACAGACACTCGTGGGGTTCTGATGAGGTGTCACGTGGCATCATTCACTAAAACGTTCACGTTCGTGCGGACGAGAGAATGGACAACTGTAAAACCTCAGTACAGCTTCCGCTCTGATCGAGATGACATAATAAGTGAATTTACCTGTGAAAGAAAGTAGGTTCACCATCTAATGTGATTATGCTAATACCCAATACCCAAATACTCAAGTTTGAACGCTAGAACAAGATCTAGAATTAAATTCTGGACCAAAATCGGATTTGAAATCCAACAGAGAAGACGATCAATAATAAAAAAAAAGAACCAGAACAAAAACTAAAACCTCATCTGGATTAAGGGTAAGACTACAAAGAGCCTAAACCTAAAAAAAAAAATAAAATAAATAAATAAAAATTATGAAGAAAATCCAGTACATGGTCTACAAACAGAATCAGAACTAGTAAAGGAACTAGAGCTGGAATCAGACTCACTCATAGGAACCAGATCCAGAAAACAAGACCCAAAATCTGAACTTAAATTTGAACCAACATCGGATAAATAAGAACCTGAACTCGATAAGCCAGTATATATGAAGAACCAAGATAAGAAACATAATCAAAACTATAACAAAAACCAAGCAAGAATAAAACCAGACTTGGATCTAGAAGAGGAACAAGAAATATAATGAGAAAACAAAAGAGAATCAGGCAAGACCTAGAAGAACCCAAGATGTTGAACAAAATCAAGATGGAAACTCTTAACTAGATCCAAACCAATGACCAGAACAACAGTAGAACCATGAGAGGAAGAAAACTGAATAAAAATGAAACAACAGTACAGAATGTTGACCAGATCACCTACCAAAAGCAGACACAGAACCTCAAAAAGAACCAGATGCACAACCACAACACTGTAAAGCAGGTTTAGGCTTTTCAGTCCCCTCTATTTTCTTAACCGGTTTACTTTTTCTCCATTAAACCCTGTCAGAAGCTGTGGGTCAGCCCTGTGCAACTGTGTGCCCTCTAGCTGTCAATCATCCTCTCTCAGGAGCATAGCCCCGCCCCCTTAATCATCACCTACACCGTTTAAATCTGCCCTCGTCTGTAAGGGTACGTCAGGAATGGTTCCAGAGCGGCTCTAACATGGAGGTGTAATGTCAAGTCAGCAAATTCACAGCTTTAATATACTGTACATACACCGTTGTGTAAAAGTATTCACCCCTTTGCAGTTCTAGTTCTCATTTATTCTGAATGTTTTTGGAATTAAAATTCGCCCCAACTGGAACTATGTAAACAAGAAATGAACGCAGAATGAGAAAAAGGTCAAGAACCAGAAAGAGGACCATGACTGGAGCATGAACCAGTATCTGGACCACCATATGTATGACTTGAATCGGAACAAAAACTGAATCAAAAACTAAAATGCAAATTTGATCCTCAAGAAGAAACCAAAGTGTAAACTGAAAATAAGGTCGAGAACACAATTAGAATAAGCACAGGACATAGAACTCGATCCTGAATCACTTTGAAAATTTTTTTGACAACCCAAAGTTTAGTACCCAATCCAGAACCTTGAGATCAGAAGAACAACTAGAATCTAAATTGAACCAGAACAAAATACTGGAACTGGATCCAGATTTGGGAAAAGCTAAATAGGAATCAAACATTGAATAAGGGTAAAACCAAGAAGAATCTAAACATGGAGCATAATCCAGAGGCAAAGAACTGGAAAACAACTTGTTACTGATCTAGAATCCAAATTAAATCTAAAATTCTATTCAAATATGAGCCATGACAAGAACCAAAAGCAAGACCAGAATGGGAATAAAATCAGGAATTGCAACTAGTACTGAAACCTGAATCAGCTTCTGAGTAGGGTCAAGAAGATAAACAAGAATTAGAACACACAATCATGAACAATTTTGAGAGCAGAGAAAAATCTAGAATGAAAGACAGCCAGGAGAAAAAAAAAAAAAAAGACAGAAATAGCAAACCACAATCCACAACTAGAATGAGAACTAGAATCCAGAGCCAGAATATGTTCAAGAAAATGCCGAAACACAATCCAGAAAAGAAGTCAAAATCATGTCAAGAACGAGAAAATGAAATTGGAATAAGTTAAGGAACTGGACCAAGTACCAGAATGGTCAGAACCCAAATCTGAACTCCAAAACAAGAATAATAAGATCCAGAACAAGAACCAGAAAAAGAAAGAAAAAAAAAAAAGAAAAAAAAAAGATCTAGAATGATGAGAAATCAGAAGCCGGCCTGCTGTGTGCTAATTAATGCTGGATTAGCAAGGTGATGTATGGGTTCATTAATGCTAGGGGTGTGTGTGTGTGTGTGTGTGTGTGTGTGTGTGTGTGTGTGTGTGTGTGTGTGTTAATTAACAGTAGAGTAGGTGGATACTGTAATTGCGTGCTGCATTTTTAAAAGCGTCTAGCTGATTCATCTGCGTGTGTGTGTGTCTGCTAATGAGGCTGAAAATCCTATTCTTTTCTCTTACTTCTCCCTCTAAAGCACTAGCATAGCAAATACATTGTACCACAGTACAGTAACTATGTAACTATGGTGACCATTTTGTCACACTATATATTACAGTGTGGCAGTATAGCGGTTTGGGACGCAGCCCGCGACATCATCTTGTCACTTCAGGACACGCCACAGAATTAATTTTGTGTTTCTTCAGTGCTGTCGCTAGTACTTTTCATTTCCCCCCCACTACTGATGTGTGTGTGTGTGTATGTGTGTGTGTGTGTGTGTGTGTGAGGGGAGCAAGCGGTCACACTGATCCGATCCCCAATCCCCACCCCACCCCCCCCATCCTGTCCCGTCCCGTGATGTTAATTGGAGCTGCTAATTATCCGACCGC
>JAAIIK010000114.1:2008339-2022552 GCA_014706435.1 Silurus glanis
ATATATATTATTATATATTATTATATATTATTATTGTCAACCTTATTTAAATACATTTTTATTTCAGCAACCTTTATGCTTAATATTTTGTCTACACAGCGCACTAACAAACTAAATCCAATCTCTTTCGCATATTTATTTCGGGTTTATAATGAGACCCATTAAAACTGATATGATGACCTCATTCTTTTTGTGTGTATGTGTGTGTCTTTCTGTGTGTCCTCCTGTATCGAGCTGATAACGATTCTGTGTAACACAAATCATTAATCCCATGAGCAATAGCCTTAAATTAGCCAGTTAGCCACATAAGCCTATTAGCATAAAACATTATTATTATTATTTTTTTTTTTTTTTCGCCAACCACACAGAATTTCTAAATACATCCTCAGAATGAAAATGAGTCCATTAAACGTGTAAATTTTTTTTTTTTTTTTTTTTTTTTTTGGGTCCCGGAAGGTTAGTATCTGTGTCAGTCAGTAATAACCCTTGGGGGAAATGATGCTAATTAAAAAGGGTTGCCAATAGTGTTTATTTGGAGAAATAATAATGGGAATCAATAAATTTTTTTTTTTTTGTCATATCTGAGACTAACAAAGTTCATTAAACGTGTACACGGATCACTAACAAAGCTGCAATACTGAATGCTTTCGTTTGTACGTGTACTATTATTCTCCTAATGACGATGCAAATCAATTGAACTCGTAACGAATTGGAGACAAAACGCCATAAGCCTCCTAGCAAAGCGTCATTGTTTACTCAGAATGTTTTTTTTTTTTGTCTTCATAATGGAAGCAGATTAAACGAAGCCATTAAACATCTGAAACACTGCCTCAGTGTCTAAAATGAAAAGATTTCTGCTAGTAAAGTAGCGAACACCCGTTTAAATTATGATAACGAAATGCTAATTAGAAGTGTATGAGGATCGCTGACAATGCTAACGAAGCCCTTAAAAAAAATCTCAGAGAATAGGGGGAAATAAAAGTATCATTCTGAGGAAATGATAACAGAAATCTTTGAAATAAATAATGATAAAAACGTATCTGTTAGCCACACAAAGCAATTAGCATGTTAGTTTTACCAGTGATGCTTTTCGAAATCCGTCGCCACCCTTCGAGATATAAAAACGAGTGAAATCATTACCTCCGAAACGCTTTCTGGAAAAAGAAGTATGCTAATTAACGCGAGGCTCACTAACCATGCTAATGAAGTGCTCGAACACGCTTTAACATAAAATGGAAATGGTTTGAGTGTTACTCGGGATAAAAATGGGATGAAATGAATGCATTTATTAAGACTTTCTACTTTCATTTAAAGCTATTTGTTTAAAAGTCTCATTAGCATGCGCTCTTTAAAAATAAAGCGGCGTAATATTCGATAAATATTATCTTCAACTGTGATTTTATATAAAAAAAAAAATTCCTCAGTTCTTAAAAAAAAAAACATTCTAATTCATTGTGAAATATCATAATTTTATTCAATATTTTTTTCTTAGAAAATGTTTATTCTAATCTAATTATAATTAGTATTATAATAACTTTTCAATTTTTTTTCTTTAGAGAATATAATAATTATATATAATAATATCTTTATTCAATATTTTCTTCCTCAGAAACGATCATATTTATACAATATAATTTCATTATAGATATATTAATAATTTCATTCTTTTATTTTCCTTAGAAAGTAGAAACATAATTATACTTTGTGATTTAATTATAATTATACTTTCGGATTTATTCAGCAATTCTCTTTACAAAATATCCTAAATATACATTTCATTTTTTTTATAATAATTTCAATATTGTTCCTCAGAAAATCTAATGAGTATACATTAGCATTTAATTATTAATATAAGTTCATTCAAAAATGTATTCCTCAGAAAATATCAATTGTTTTTGTAGGATTTTATTTTTTTTAGCATATAATAAACATTTATTCACAATTTTTTCTTTCTAAAATATCATTATTACATTGCTAATAATGCTAACAAGCTCAAGAAATGCTTCTTTTCTCTTTACACCGTTATATTAGCTAGTTAGCATGATACTGTAATTAGCTTAGCTTGTGTAGTAAAGCCCTGGTTTATCAGGGAGCTAGCATGATAACTACTGTATGTAGCACAGTTACCTAGCATTAGTACGCTCAATCTTTAAAATCAAATCATTTACAAGGTTAATTAAAAAGATTTGAAAAGTTGCATGTTCATTGATTTCTTCAGAAAATAAAAATGATATGCTAACAAACATGATGTATAGTAATTTAGCTAGCATGATAACTAGCTGGTGAAATATACTACTAGCTTGCTAAGTAGCTAGCATGGGATAAAGCGTTTTTCAGAAAGCGCTTTATTGGTCAAACATGCTTCACACACACACACCACACACACACACACAAACGGTCAGGGTTTAACAGGAGTTTTTTTTTAATTTATAACAAGGTCAGTTGCATTTGGAACACAGCCTGTTCGATCCCCCTCCCACGTGGGCGTATTATTTTTGAAATTCATTAGCGCAGGAACCAATTTAGCGCCCGAACCCCGTTGGGAACGCGGGAAAGGAAATTGAAAACTCAAGATTTAATTTTGCTCCCGTTACTTCCTGGGGAGTTCGGTTTCCTCCCGGCTGTTAGCGTCGAGCCAAAGTTCAATCACAATTAGGCTGTGGATGAAGGTTGCTGTGTCGGGGGTGTAGTGCGCACTTAGTGACCTTAAAGGACTCGGTTATTGAGCGTATCCTCTCTTAGTGCACGTGTGTGTGCTTCACGCTAAATATATTAGAAAGAGAGGAAAAGCTTCCGGTCACGTTCGTATGTGGGTTTTTTTTATGCATTGAGTGTAAAAAAAAAAAAGTGTGTACTACTGTACATGTGTAAACAAACACACACACACACACACACACACACACACACACACACACACCATTAGAAGTTGTGTAGATAATGACAAAGATGGACAGAGCGAACAATAAAAGTAAAAAAAAAAAAGAAATAATGAGGGAACGAACGTTAAAAAAAGGAAATGGTGGATAAAAGGAAGGAAGGAAAATCAAAAAGAAATAAATGAGCGAATGAATGGAGAGAACAGAGAGAGAGAGAGAAAGAATTGAACTTTTTTCTTTCATACTGATCGTTAATCAGAGCCATGTTTTGTTCTTTCTCATTTTCTTTCCCTCTCTCTTTTTTATATTTTCTTTCCTTCCTTTCCAACTCCTTTTTTTTTATCCCTTCTCTTCTTTCATTTTATTTAGTTTTCTTTAAAAAAAAGAGAAACGAGAAAGAGGAGAAAAGTCAAACGAATTTGCGGAAAACAAGGAAGGAGGTAGAAAATAATTACCGAGTAGCGAAACCGAGTTAAAAAAAAAATAAAAGAGAGAGGGGATTTAATAAGTAAGAAAGGTAAGAGAATTAAAGGGAAAAAGAAAGATAGATAGAAAGCGAATGCGAAATAGGTTCAGGAAATTAGTTCGGTGGATTGAGTGAGCCAAGAAAATTGGAGGGAAAATAAAAACGACTGTTGGAGGACGACTGAAAAGAACGAAAAAGCGAATCAAAAATTGTAAAGAAGCTCACGTCATTTCCTCTCGCATTCGTTTATTAAAATTGTCAATATTGTATTCATAAAATTGTCATTAATTAGTTTAATTGATAACATTCGATCCATCGATTCAATTCTTTTTATTAATATGTGATGCTTTTAATCTTTTTTTTTGTATTATTATTTTTTTAATTCCTTCATTTCCTACTTCATTTTGCACAGGTTGAGATCTCTCTTTTTGTTCAAAAGTTTTGGGACGCCCGCCTTCTCCAGCCGTACGTGGTTTTTCCGCAAAATGTTTCCCAAGGAAATAAAAATCGTATAGGACGTCTTCGGATGCTCTACATGCATGACATTTTTTTCCTTCACTTGAACTACGTGAGAATGCACAAAGCCAGCTTCATTAAGATCTGCTTTCCATAGGGTTGGGCTTTAAGATCTCCTGCTGATGGAGCTCCAACGCTATTGAACACCTTTGGGACGAATGTGAACACTGACTGCACCCCAGACCTCCTCACCTTCTCACCTACCCGGCTTTACTAATACTCACACACACACTGATGCCAACTGCATCATTAACTTCACCGCAAGGTTGAATTCGATCTCGGATGACGATCAGAAATTCAAAAAGTCTTTTTGGGTTTTTTTTTCCTCGGCTGATTTGTAGCTATTTACGCGAACGCTTTTGTCCCTGCGGATGAAGACGCCAAAAGTCGCGTCGATAAGAAAATGTCAGATTGATTAGACTAAAAGGACGGGCTGCAGAAAGAAAGAAAAAAACAAGCCATATCCGATCCAAATCTGATTATCTCTTAGACAAAAAGCAGGAAAAGTACCAACGTTGTGTTCCTGACTTAATTAACCGAATACAATAAAACCAGCGAGAGGAATCTGTTATTGACTTGTTCAATATTGCTGTCCTCAGACATTCACTTCATTGAGGAAATAACAAACAAAAAACAACGGAAATTTGGTATTTTAGAAAAAAAAAAAAAAAAAAACCAAGTATCGAGTATCTTCCAGAGGTTTCTCTTGCAATTTCTAGAATTAGAATTTCATTAGAATTAAATTATAAATATTATAACTTTATTCACTACTTTTTTTTTTTTTTTTTTTTTTTTTTTTTTACAAAATAACAGATTTATACATTATTTTTTTTTTTTATATATATTCATAATTTTATTGATTTCTTACCTCAGAAAAAAATCATTGTATATTATAATTTAATTATAAATATATTCATACTTATATAATAATAATAATAATAATAATAATAATAATAATATAACATAATTCAGTATTTTTCCTCAGAAAATATCAATAGTTTTTTGGATATTAATAATCATATATACTCTACATAAAGCACGTTTATTACAATTGTTTTCTGGAGGAAATAACGAACAAAACCGGAAAATTTGATATCCACGGGGAAAAAAAATTCCCAGCATCTTTCAGAGGTTTCCCTTGCGATTTCCACTGTATTCCAGTGTGTGGTTTATTTTTTTTTGTTTTTGGTAGAACCGTTCACAATATATATTTTATCGTTCATTCCTGGTTTTAGTTCCATATTTTCCAGTAGCTTTCCACTGTTTCCTGTTGTTCTCGCACTTGTTTTTTGAAAAGGGGTATCTCAGTTTTCTTCTCAATGTATTTTCCATATTATTTTCCTGTACATTCGAGCGTCTACTGGAGTATTTCTTTTTGCTTTTCCTCAGTGCCATCTCATTTTTTTCCCTCTTTTGCATGGCAAAACCACACACAACAAACCACATGATCCGATGGGTTCTAGATATGGATATAGATATACCTAGACTATGAAAAAAACGAATCGCTTAGAAAAAAAAATCACCTATGTAGACACCTGAGTAAAATCTGTGCTTCTTTTCGAACTTCCCATTCCACATTGGGTCCCTGTTCGCCGGTATAATAAGCTCCACTCCTCTGGGAAGATGTTCCACTAGATTTTATTGGAGATTTGCGTTAGATTCAGCTACAAGGACATTTGTCAAACCAGGCCTCGGATGCAGTCAGCGTTCCCATTCATTCCAAAGGTGTTCAATAGAGTTGGAGCTCTAGAGCAGGAGATCTTCTATTCAAACCCATGGAAAGTATATCTTCATGGAGCTGGGTTTGTGCACAGGGGCTTCTTTGTTTTTTTGTTTGTTTTTTGTGTGGGTTCAATTTTCAGTATACTGCTATCCATATTTTTTTTTTTTTTTTTTTTTTTGCTGTTTTTCAGTGCTTTCCAGATATTTTCCCATTTTCTGCAGGTATTTATTGTATCATACATTCATCTCACCACACACTGTCCTACTCCGGTTTTACATTCGATGTTCTCCGGTATATTCCTGCTATATTTTCACATTTAACACGGTTTCCTGATAGTGTTTGTCATGTGTTTTTTAAATTTATTTCTATTATTTGTATCTTTTATTTTTTATTTTATTATGTATTCATTTATTATTTTCAATCAATTTTTTATTTTATTTAATTTTTAAAGTCTTTTTTTTTTTTTCCCCCTGGAGAATGTGTACATTGTTTTCCAGTGGTTTCTCAGTTTCATCCCACAGGATTCCCAAAGTACGTCTATTTCAGCAATGTTTTCAGTTTCCACTTGTTTCCCCACTAATAAAAATCGCCCTGATTCTTCTGCTTATACAGTATTTTTTTTTAAAATCCACATTTACTTTTTCGTGTTTTTTTTTTTTTCTTTTCAATTTCCCCCAATGCTTCTGTTCTCAGTTTTGCCGAATGGTTTTTCAATTCGTTTGACTCAACATTTTCCCAGAGGTTATTTCATGTTCACCAGAATTTCCCCAGTGAATTTTCGATTTTCTTACCATTTCCTCCCCAAGGTTTAAGCTCAGAATGTGCTTTTCTTGAGATTCCTTATTTTTATCCCAGTGCTTTCCAGTCCCATATGTCCTGCTACAACGTGATGCATTACTTATTGTGGATCCCTGTCTTCTGCACATGGATTGCTCCTGGTTAAAAAAAAAGGAAAAACTTTCATAGTTTGCGGAAAAGCAGATTATACTCCAGTTAAAATGCATTCAAAGTCTGCGTTTGGCGAAACGCCATTGGCGAATTATTACAGTAATCAAAAAAAAAAAAAGGAAAACCATACCATTGTGCACTGTTTGGTACAGCTGGGAAAATCCAGAGTGAAAACTCGTCTCATACTTATTGTCTCACTGACAGCAGAGAGACGTCCACTGAGACGCTCTGTTTGTGTGTGTGTGTGTGTGTGTGTGTGTGTGTGTGTATGTGCGCTGAATACAGAAGCAACAGAGACACAATGTCTGAAAAACAGCAAATGTTGAGACAGCAACTGGCCTGTGAACAACGCTGAAGTGAAGAGAAAGAGAATCAGACAGAGACATTGGGCAAGATACTGTCGTTTAACACTTTCAATGATATTTGGAACCCATCGTAACTGTTCCATGCCATTCCCTGAGCCGTGTTTTCTATGTGATTTCCCATTTTACAAGATAGTATCAAAACGTTTGGAGAGTAGCTGGAAAGAAAGTGCTGTATTTACCTAAGTTTACCCACTATCATTTTTAAAAAATAGTTCCCTTGCACAGCAATACAGCACCCCCGCGTTCCTTCCACTTCTAGAATCTGTCCTTGAAGTCTTCTCTTCGAAGCGTGTCAAGCACCTTCTGCGATTCGTGCCGGATTTCTGCAGTGGTGCCAAAATGGCAAGCTGGATATTCAATTCAATTCATTTTCATTTGTATTGCGCTTTTAACAATGAACATTGTCTCAAAGCAGCTTTAAAAAGATAATGTGGTAATTAAAATTGAATGTTCTTTATAAGTAAGTTTGTCCCTGATGAGCGAGCCGGTGGCGACTGTGGTGAGGGAAAAACTCCCTGAGATGGTACAAGGAAAAAACCTTGAGAGGAACCAGACTCAAGAGGAGACCCATCCTCATCTGGGTTGCACCGAATGTCTATTTATTACAGATAAACGATGTTGCAGGGTGCAGTGATGGTGATCAGAAGCAAACTGTAGTCCTGAGTCAATGTAGCAGACTGTTGACATTGACTACAGTCCAAATCCATCCTCAAAGCTCCCGTTCTTACTCCGTAATTTCATAGAACCACCCAAGTTGTTGATGAGAAACCGTCCCCAGCGGCACAGAGTGGCCTCCAATTGAAAAGGACACTATCCAGAGGCAGGCCTGGACGAAGTGGGAAGATCCACAGAGGGAAAAGGGGCAGAAACAGTGGTCACTGGAACGTCAGGAGCATGTTTAACTCGACCAAGACAAAGTCTGCAGGATCGTCCTGATCTCTCGTCTTCCAGTGATGTTCTTTTTGCTTTTGAAGGGTGCGGCACTCGAAACGCCTCCAACGACTCGTTGCAGCATCGCCGTGTATCAAGCGTACGTCACATCAAACGTCTTTGTGGCAGATTTGCCCCGGGTTTCACGATTGCTCTTTGCTCACACTTGCTGTTCGCGATGAAATCGCATGCGTGGTAACGTTACCACGCAGTCGGAATCGCGCCAGTTAGCACCATTAGTCTTAAAATGTTTTGATACCACCTCGTATATCCCATTGTTTAAAAATATGCTTCTAGATCATTTACCAATCGTTTCATCACCAGTGTCGTCCCAGTTGTCCCCAAAACGTTACCATCCATTTTGGACATTCAGTTTGGTTCCTATTTTCCCATTCTAGTTTTCCCAATTGTTTTTTTTGTCGGTTTGCTCAGGAGAGTTTCTCATTTTTCGCCTAGTTTTGTACCCTTTGCAGTTTCTACTCTCGTGCTCAAATCCCAATCCCCAGTCTCCAATAGTTCCCTTTTTCAAGACGTGTAAATCAGTCCAGGTAAGTTTATCTCCCTTGAGGAAGGTGACACCTAGGCAAAGCAATTGTTGGTCGCTAAGGTATCCAGCTAAGCTTATCCGCAGCTAGTAGGGTTAATCACAGGTGCCGAGAGCTTCGCGGTGGAAGCGGGAGGAGAGCAATCAGATTCAATCAGGCAAATCCACAGGTAAGAGGAACCGTATCAAGTGCAGAATCGCGTCGGGCAGCGGGAGTACACGTACACGAGTTAAAAGGGTCTGTATTTGATCAGAGTGACTCGGGCAGGTCAGACAATGACCGAATAACGAATTGTGAAAGACAGAAATGCAGGCATGAGGGAAGATATAGTGCACCACCCTCAACAATTTCAATGTTTGACAATGGGTTCTCAATACACTACACTACACGTCCCTTCTTTCTGAACATCCTAATCCACATTTTGTCCCCATTTGCTCTTCTTCCAACCCCCACTCTTCTGGGAAGATGATGTTCTACTAGATTTTGTGGAGATTTCTGCTCATTTATCCACAAAGGTGTTAATATAGTCAGGTAATGATGTAGGTGTGGAGGCCTGGGGTGCCGTTCACAGTCATCCCAAGGGTGTCTAATAGGGTTGGAGCTTTATAGCAGGAGATCTCCCATTCCGACCCATGTACACCATTTCTTCATGCAGCTGACTTTTAGGTTTAGGTTAAGTTTAGGTCTCCTAGTTCAAATAAGGAGAAAATGTTATGCTATCACATATAAAGACGTCATCTACAATTCTTTACAATTCTTAACAGTTTGGGGAAGAACCACATATGGCTGGAAAATAGAATGCATATTCCCAGTATATTTCCTCATAAGGGACCTGTGTTTGCCTTTTCAATTCCCAAGAGTGAGGTAGCTGCAGTAGTGTGGATAAAATCGGAGGAATCTGGATTCAGCATTCTGTATTTACTGAACCTCCTGGAACATCTAGCTATTAAGGTATTACAACCAGTGCTCGAATTGAGTCTTATGGGGGGTCCCCATTTGTTGTGTAATTCATATATTTTTACTAAAATAATCTTGGGGACCAGATTATTAATCTTAATTCGATCACTGTAATTTACAACATTAAACTACCATCATTACGGTTCTGCATTGTGTTTCCAGATGTTATTAATATACACACTGATCAGGCATAATATTACGGCATTAGAACTATATTAGCGGTGAAGTGAATAACACTCGTGTTAAAAGCAGGAAAAAATGGGCGAGCGAGTTTGACAAATAGTGACGTCTAGACTTCTGGGTCAGAGGATCTCCAAAACAGCACTCTTGTGTGATGTTTTTGATCTGCAGTGGTCAGAATCTATCAAAAGTGCTCCAAGGACGGAACAGTGGTGAACCGGCGACAGGGTCGTGGGCGGCCGAGGCTCATTGATGCCCGTGGGGAGCGAAGGCTGAAGAACTGCTGAAGAATTTCCTGCTGTTAATGATCGATGGGTCATGATTGTTTTAGCATCAAAATGCTACCTACACAATATTAGGCAGGTGCTCGTAATGTTATGCCTGAGCGCTGTGTGTGTGTGTGTGTGTGTGTGTGTGTGTGTATATATATATATATATATATATATATATATATATATATATATATATATATAATGTGTATGTGTATGTATGTGTGTGTGTGTGTGTAGCGCTGTTTCTGAGATTTAAAAAAGCCAGCCTAGTAACATTATCCACACGAGCTTCAAACGAGTCAAATCACACGAGAACCTTCGACTGCTGCAAATGATCATGTAACTGAAAGCCGATCCAGAGTTAATGCATCATCAGAAAACCTATTTCTAGCTGCCTCTGGTCTTCAGAAACACTTCATTCTTGTTGGAATTAAGTTGGATGGAGTTACTCGTAAGTGTCACGGCCTTAATACATTTCCTCCGCTTTTTCATGCTGCTGAAGCATGTAGCTATGAGTCAGCAGCATCGTGGTGGAATAACGGACGGAGCCCCTGTTTATGAATAATCAGTTAAGGATTAAGCTTTCAGCTTTTCAAACACTTTCAGACTCCTATGTCAGTCAGAGACGTCCTGAGCCAGGTGTAATTTTCCGCTTAAACCAGCGCTGTGTCTGTACTGGGATAAGGTGAGATTTCATGAATCCCTGCCATGAGGTAAAAGCGACATTTGATGTTAGTCAATAGTTAGCCAATTCACACGGGTCAAGATGAAACAACATTGAACCCCATGTAAAGGGGGGGGGGGACTGTACTTTTCTGCATTATGTTTCCAGATATAATTAATATACACTGATCCGAGATCACATTATGGCATCATAACATTATGAGCAGTGAGTGACACTGATTATCTCTATTTATTAGGCAGCAAGTGAAGATTTTGTTCTCAAAGTTGACGTGTTGGAAGCAGGAAAAATGGGAGTTTGACAAATTGTGACGTCTAGACGACTGGATCAGAGGAATAGACAGACCTGTGGCTGATTTAAGCAGCGGTGGACAGTAATGAAGTGAATGTAATTCGTTACTGTACTTAAGTAGCTTTTTCACGCACTTGTACTTCAATGAAGTATTTCATTCGGAGAGACTTGAATTTCACTGCGTTTCAAAGACAAATCTCGTACTTTTGACTCAACGTTTTGCAAAATCATTCGTTTTTTATTTATGAGGATAAAAACGTAACCGATCGTTCACCCTGTTTTAAACTTGTTTCGGTTGCCGCTTCGTGGAATCTACTTATCAACAACATACAGTTCAGCAGCAAGCAGAACATCTAGAGAGGAATCAATGATGGAAGAAACTCCTCCTCAGACTCACCACAACACCCGTAGCCTTATTTGCACGATTATTATTATTATTATTATTTTTAGTAGTAGGTTTTATCTATATGAATAGATATCATTCTATTAATAGATCGGTGAGCAAAAAGTAACATTAGAGTCTTGACAAAAATTATAAGTTAAACATTATATCCATCATAGTACTTGATTTTAGAGTTAAAATCAACTTGACTTTGGCATCACGAGAAAGAATATATTCATGCAGGCACCTGTTTATAAGAAATATTAGAGATTTTGAATGAAACCACAGCCTAAATCATGTATGAAAATTCCCAAAAAGAAGAAGAAGAAGTGTAACAAAATTAGGTTGCATTCATTCATCAGACCGGAAAAACTATCGGAAAATATTAAACCTAGTCGTACTTCTTTCCTGTTGCAGCACATTGTATTTTTTTTTAAGTGAATTTATTGTATTTTTTATTTGTTTCGAAAGAAGCAATACAATTTTCTGCTTTTTGTATATTTTCCAAATAGGTTTTTATCTGTATCGTTACGTCCCCTGATGCATTTATTATTTGTTTGGATTTATGGAATTTAGCAAAAGCGATTTCTAAAACCTCTATATCTTAGCAGTTGAGGGCCTCAAGGGCCCCGGAAGTGGCAGCTTGGGATTTGAACTTGCAACCTTTCACTCAGGACTCCAACATCTTAACCACTGACATTGATGTGAATCGTGAATATTGTGAGCACATTGTATGAATTATCCCCCGCTGACGCCTTGTGATTGATGTGATGATGATTAATAATTGAGCTCCGATTCAGTAAGTGTTTAATGCCAGCGTATTTGTAGTCATTCAACTCATTGTGCACAACACCGTGATTGAGAGCAGCTTCGTGACCTCCATTAACGAATCGCTGTGAACAATCGATCCGACGCTGAACGCAGCACAGCGCACTTTCCATTCTGCTCTTTCCTTTGGTTTTATTTTTTTTTTTATATATACAGTATATAAAAAAAGCTCCAAAAACCACACACGGGCATTTCATTTATACAAAAACTGTTTTTTTTTTATTATTCTTTTTATTTTTATTTTCATTACTGATCTGTATACAAGAAAGCGTTACAAAACCCAGATATGCAATCCTTTCATTTTTATTTTATTTTATTTTAGATTTTTTCCTCTTTTCATTAAAAAACAAAGGTTGTAAGGCATGTCTGCTTGCCACCTCGAGTAAAACCTTCCAAACTCCCTCGTAACAGACTTTGACTCTGATGTAAACGCAGATCAAGTCGTATGCAGCCATAACCGATACGAAGGTGCAACTCAAAACCAAAAGTGGATTGTGTGAAAAGAAATAAATGAATAATTCATATTTTAGTAATTAGGCTTTTCCCCGTCTCTGCATCAGCAAAAATGAAAAGAAAAAAAGCTGCAAAATACTTAACACTGTGTGGGTGTGAGATTTAGAGAAGAATATCAGGGAAATGAGTGAGTGAAGTAAACAGCACTGAACATGCCATATATTAGCATGGTGGTTTGGAACACAGCCCTCAAGCAGTCACAAAAAAAAAAAAATAATCTTGTGATGTTTGCGTAGCTAGCTGAGCTAACGCTGCACAACATGTACCACAAACAGTGGTCTTACTGGTCTGTTTAGTGCAGTTTGGGACACAGACAAAAGCTTGAGCAAGAATCTAGATCCATTTTGAGAATTGGGACAGGGCCATGGAGGGTCTAACGCTGTTGGAGTTTTAAGGGTTCTAAAAATCATGCAGGATACCACACTGCAGATTCTAATGCTGCCAACAAACAGTTGATAAAAAAAACAAAACATTCTAGAACCAGATTAATAATTGTAGAACTGTGCAAATAATTCTAGACTTGAACAGTGGGCTCTAGAATTTGCATTGGCAATAACGCAGCTATACAACGCTCTAGAATCATGCTAGAACAAAACAAGGATTCTACAACACAGATCATTTGAACTCTCTTGAACTCCAACAGGAATACCAGAACCACAATGGGGATTCCTAGAACCTCAAAAGTATTCTAGAATGCATACAAGGTTCAAGAGCCTATAGTGGGATTCTAGAAAATTCAAGGTCTTCAGAAAAAGATTGTGAACGTTTTTTTTTTTTTTTTTTTTTTTTTTTAATTGTATTTAAATAAATTTGTGTCTAAAGACTTTGAAGGATGCTATGACACTATGGATTCTGAACTGATTCTCGAATCACAGCTGGTTCTGAACATTTTACAAGTTTTCAAGGATTCAAAATCCACACAGGAAAGGAAGCTAGAATTATTTTGAAACATGATCAAGGTTCTAAAACTGTTCTGGTGACTCTAGAAGCACATTAAAAGGAGAGTCAGTACAGTTTCACTATATGCAAATCTATTGTAGTGGATTCTGGAGGCTCTGTAACCATGGCGAGGATTCCAAAATGGTGTACACAGGATTCTAGAATAGTAATTAAAAAAAAGATGCTACTCTGGAATTGCAGACTCGTTGTGTCTCAGTCTGGAGGTCTCTAAGCAAAAGCAGGACCAAGTGGTAGGTTCCAGAACTACAAGAGTATAGAAAGAGAAGGAGTCAAGAATCGCTTGAATTTCAGCATGTGGATGGAAAAAACATCAAAACAAGGACCGAATCAGATCTACGTTAAAAATTGCGAGAAGGATACGTTAAAAAAAATAAAATAAATAAAATCATAATATTGACTTCATTTTGGAAAAAGTGCTTCTAGAAAGACCAGCAGGTGAAAATGCTGAATGGTGGAAAAAAACGAGGAAGATTATGATGGAAAACACGTTTATGTTAATGTTCAGCCTATTTGCATATGCATAAACTCAGCACAGGTTTTGCATTCATTCCCGGTTTCTCTCTTCCTCCCTCTTTCTAGCTCTCTTTTTTCTGTTAAAAAAAAATTATGATTAAGTTGCAGTTGTGGAGATCTGTGTGTGCGTGTGTGTAGTATTTTTTTGCTGTAAGGCCGAATTTTGTGCAAACACAAACTTTTTTTTTTTGCGGACTCAACCTAGGGAAAGTGCTGAGAACACACACACACACACACACACACACACACACACACACACACACACA
>JAAIIK010000114.1:2022562-2034359 GCA_014706435.1 Silurus glanis
CACACACACACACACACACACACACACACACACACACACACACACACGTGTTCACACACTGACCAGTGGCAATCTGAGTCCAGAATGGAAAGTGCCAGAAGGCCACAGGCCACATCCACACATGGGAATACACACACACACACACACACACACACACACACACACACACACACACATACACACACACACACACACACACACAGAGAGTTGAAAATGAGGTGACCTAGTAAAGTGTGTGTGATTGACTTTCTCCTTGACTTTCTCATAGTGACATTTAATTTATTTCCAAAAAGAAGAGTAAATTATAAAGAAAATGCAGGTGGCCTTGACAAGACAAGAAACGAATTGCTTCGAAAAAGTACACTATATGGACAAAAGTTTGTGGACACCTAACCATAAGATTGGTATGTGCTTCTTTTTTAAGCATCCCATTCAACATTGAGTCTCCATTTCCTCTTATAATGAGCTCCACCCCTCTGGGAAGATGTTCCACTAGATTTTCTGGAGATCTGGTTCTCATTCAGTTATAAGTAAAGTCAGATACTGGTGTTGGTGAGGAGTTTCGGAGGCCTGGGGTGCAGTCGGTATGAAGAATTCATCCCAACAGGTTGGAGCTCTATAGCAAGAAATCATCCATCACATTTCCAACCCATGTAAAGCAGCTCTTCATGGAGATGGTTTTTGTGCACATGCTGGAACAGGTTTTGTCTCTCCTACTTCGAGTGAGGGAAAAAATTCATTCTACCTCATCCAAAGACATCCTATACAACCATATACCCGAGGTTGTGCTAACAGATTTTGGAAGAACCACATACGGCTGGAAAGGTCAGGTGTCCCAATACTTTTGTCACTTTAGTGTATTTTTTACCCAAATTGCATATACAAGAGAACAACCCAAGCAGGTGATGTCAGTACTCACGAATTGTTGTATCGTATTATGTTATGATTGTATTTATTATTACGGTAGTGTGCAAGTGTGCACTTGGTTTGCAGGTTTGTTTGTATTTACGAATGTCCATTTGTTTGTTCGGGATCGAAGTGGTTGGTTGGTTCTTTCTGAGAGACTCCCCAGGATTGTGTATTTCTGCTCATTTGCACGAGACCTGGAGTGACGTCACGCTAGTAAGGAGAACTGAAGCCAAATTACAATTATGGATGACGAAAAGGGTCCAAACCTTTAGGAGAGCAATTCAGAAAAAAAAAAGAGGAAAGAAGTTGGGGGGACGTGTAAAAGATAAAGGTGCGTATGCGGCTCTCGTTATGATGATACGTGAAGAATATTGCGTTTAATGAAATAGGCTAATAACTTTATCACTTAGGTTATACTGTGTTGCCTGCTGTGCTTTTACGCGTAAACTAACAATATTTCTTTTAGCTGCATAACATTATCATCTTTAGTCCGTAGTTTATCATAAAGTGTAGAAACAAAACAATTATAATCTCACTAGTGTAGTTGGATCGTAGTTTAACTAACGCTTATTGATTTGGTGACCTTTAAGTGAAATCACAAAGGTTGTACTGAAAAGGTCCTGAACTGAGCTCGGTAAGGCGGAGAATCTCCAATGCAGCGTGAAATACTAATTTAAAAGACGTATATTATAAAGATATAGATGTTGTATGTATCTTATGGCCACAATTAGCCAAGGAGTTTTATGGTCGTTGGTTCTGAGAGTTTGATCAATTGTGTACAATGATACGTGTGATTTCATTGCGCAATAAATGCATTCAGGGTGATTTTTCTACATGAAATGGCTCAGAAATGTGTCCGAATTTGTGGACTGCTATGAGAACACGTTCTTACTCATCCAGTGGATGGTAGCTGAAGCAGAGAGGAGCTTCTCAAAGCTGAAACGAATCAATGGGGAGACGTCGGGTCACCCAGGGCGTGAAGATAAAACCGCCGTCGCCGCTTGGCGGTATATAGTTAGCAAGAACATACAGTTCAGCATCGGTTTAACAGCAAGCAGAACATTTTTGAAAGGAATAAATGCTGAAGAAACTCCAGACTCGAACTCGCCAAGACACCCGTGGCCTTATTTGTGCGATTTTTTTGAATTAGTTGAAAAGAAGGTTTTGGGTTCATGGAAATTTGAATAGAAATCAATCAGCATTTGATTTATTGATATCATTCATATATTGGTGTGCTGTGAGTCACATAAACTGAGTTGATGAAGCAATTTATGTGATAACAATTGTATCTTTAACACAAGTACATGCTTTGTTTACTTCGTCCACCACTGGTAGTTTACGGTTGTAGTTGTGCATTTTCTATGTTCTGTTGTGCTTATTAACGTTAGTTAGTCAAATTAGATTTCATTGTTTATAGTCATTTTAAAATGTCCTTTATTCATGTTTTATAAGCCATAAAGAAATTGTGCTAAATTCAGGCGATTCTAGGAAATTTCAGTTCCGCGTCTAGAGAAGTCTAGAAGACAGCAGACTCTAGACCGGCCCAGATCGGATTCCGGGCTACTCTAGAACCACACCAAAGGTTCCAGATCATGTTAGGAATCCGAACATAATCGTATTCTTTTGAATTCTCTTGAACTGCACAGAGGATAATCCAAATCTAGCGGATTCTTGAGGGGGAAAAAAAAACAGGATGAGCATTCTTACATTTTAGAATTATTCTAGAATGCATACAATGCATATAATGTTCTATTGTGCTTATTAACTTTAGTTGGTCAAATTAGGTTTTTTTTTATTGTTTATAGTCATATAGTCATTTTCTGCAAGGTAGGTTCTTTTATTTAGATTGTTGTTAGATTGTTAAGTTGTTTTAGGTCGTAAAATGCGATTGCTTCGTAAAGTAGTTCGCTTTTATGGTAGGTTGCAAAATAATTGCCAATATACAATCATTGTAAAAAAAAAAGTACTTTTTTGAGACAAATGAATGTTCATTTTGTTTCCATGCAACAAACTCAATTGTGTAATGGTATTGAGATTTACTTTGATCAAACAAATATATAAATGTCCAGATGTTTCACTTTATTTTCATTAATTCTTGGCATCTGGACCGTTCTTTTCTCCAAACCTTTTCCCAATACTTTGCTCTGCCTCTTGCAAAACTTGCTAACTTGCCTTTCTTTCTTGTGATCCACTTCATCCCAGAGCAGTTCAATAGGAGTGCGGTGCGGATTTCATTTTATCTAAATAATAGTTCGGCTCATCGTCTTGTTCTACGGTGAATTTTACGGAATCGCATGGTGTTAAAACATGGAATGGTGGCCATGTTGGATCAGGATTCTTTTTTTACTTTCCAGAACAAGACTCCAATCTTCTCTGCTCCAAAACAAGCCCAAACCATTAAGCTTCCAACTCCATGTTTGACAGGTGAGGAACTCTGATCACATCTTCTCTCTTGTTCTTTGTCTTAAAGTTCTTCTGCTGAAACCAAAAATTTCTCATTTGGACAACATTCAACTTTTTTCCACTCATTCACTGTCCAATTGTTGTACATAGACGCAAAATGAACATGATTGTGTCTCAAAAAAAAGACTTTTAGTAGTGGTTAAGATTTTGGACTTGGGATATTGGAAGGCCATGAGTCTTGCCTCCAAACCCCTTAACCCTCTTGTGCAGATGAGAGTCGCTCTGGATGAGTCCGTCATTAGCTTTGAGGATTTTTGTTTTGCAAGTACAAATAGTTTCCCGATTTATTATGTTCTTTGGCCGTCATTATTTTTTGTACAGTACTTTATTTCTTTAATGGACTTTTTTCCTACAGTAGTTAACCCTAATTTGTCTTCCTGAATGTTTCAAGAGCGTTTATATGCTAATCGGGCCATTACGTTCTAATGGTTTCTTATTTATTGATGTCTTTATGGTAGCCTGCAGTATCAGCTTATACAGTATAAAAAGTTTTTTTTAAATTACCTTACAGAATACTGACATCGGCTGCTTACGGGTGCTACGGCGACGGTACGAGGTGAAGCGATAGATTGTTTCTCTGTGTCTCTTTTAAAACATTAGACTGAAAGAATGAGAGGAAAACAACAAAAGAATTGACAGATGTAAGATATGATGTCATGCATTCACAGTGGCACAGAAGCAAATATGATTTATATTTTTTTTTTCTTTTCATTTTTTTTTTTAAATCTTTCCTCCGGCTCCTGTCTCAGTTCCTCGGTGATGGGGTTCGGAAGAGACGACTCTGCATCTTATATAGATAGCTTTCTCTCTCTCTGTTTTTACTTTGAGGTTCTCTTCTTGTGCAGTGGATATAAAAAACACAAACAAAAATAGATTCTATATATATATTTTTTTATATATATCCTGGTACTTCACTGAAAGGGATCTGAGGAACGTGCTGCAGCATTCCTCTGTCCTATTTTTTTTGTCCTTTTTTTTTTTGTTTTTTGAAGCAATGAGAGAAAAAAGGTGTCATTCGAGGATGAAGCTGCTCTTTGGAAACAAGCAGGATGCAGAAATTTTGCTCTCTCTTTTTTTTTTTCTCTCTCTTAAGCTCCCTCTCTCTCCAGTGAGTATCTATCCTCGTGCTTTCCATCTTTAAGCCTCAGGAGGATGGGACTAACAATGTGGGAGGAGCTAAACTGCATCATAAGGTGTCCACTCCCGTGCCAGCCATTATCTCCACCAGAATTGAAGCAACGTGACTGACAATAAAGTGATGGGTGAGGCGAGAAGGGGCAGGGCCTTGTTGGAAGGAGGTATAAGAGGCGGGGCTTTATCGGGTGCAGGTCGTAGAGGCGTGGCCTGGTCTTGACGCCCCGCCCCTACTGCTGGCACCTCCGTGGTTGTGAACTCGAACTCGGTGTTGTATCCGCTTCCGCTGCCAGAACCGCTGACCTCATCACCTGGAAAAATCATCAGAAATGGTATCAGTTGGGATGCAGAGCTCAAACACACACATCAATATTAAAAAACAAATGTGTGCTCAGAGAGAAAAGAAGAATATGAAGACGGCGTGTGAGGATTGTATTTTTTTTTTTATTTTTATGAGAGAATAAAAGCGGGTTGAGACTCAGGAAGTCCCCTAGCGAGAACCCACTTCATCTTCCGTCCAGTTCAGAGAACTGCTGATTAAAGTGCAGGAGTATTTGACTCTTTTTTTTTTTTTTTTTCCCCCTCTCCGACCACCCAAGCGCAGAGAAGAAAACAAATTCCGGGTCTTTAGATGGGCTCGAGATCAGAGGATTTTTCTACCCAGAATCCCCCACTGACATTGCAATTAAGCTCACGTCGAAAGGAGCAAAAATTGCCTTCCGCGGGTCTAAATTAGCGCTCGGACTGAATGAGGATAAAAATGCGCCTGCTGGAAATGTCAGCTCATTTGAATGTGAAAGAACCTGTGATACAAAGGAAATTACGGGCAGCTTCGTGGCTTCCGAGTCCATCAAAACTACAGAATCAAAGAGGAAAAAAAAAAAAGGAATCTCAACAGATAGTTGTCTTACTGCGACTTTATACAGTTTGCTAGTGTTAGCTAGCGGTCCTTTCTAAAAAAAAAAAATAATAATAATTTTTATGTATTTTTCTTCTTATCCAATTTTGAGTATTATATATATATTTCAAGAAATGTTATCTAAGGAGTTAGCGTTACAGAAAACGTTTACCTCTGCCACTGTTATTAACGTGAACATGCTAGCATTATAATAAGTCTGCTAATCATATAACTAGCATTGTAATATATCTGCAATGGAATGTACTGGGATTTTTTTTCTTTTTAAACAAGTTTAAACATAAACTAGCATTATATTTCATCTTCCAATGAACATTAGCAGTAGCATAACAACAGCGTCTAAAAAAAAAAAGTTAATTACTGGAGTCCTGGAAGGAGATGTCATTGCCGTTGTAAGCGCTGCGCAGTTTGTTGGTCATCACTCTCAGAGCCATGATCTGCTGCCGGATGAAGGTGTCTGGCCGAGTGATGTCGATGGCCACCTCTGGATTACTCAGCTGATTGGTCAGGCCGTCTTTGACAACCTCAGGGAAATACCTGCACATGAAATTAAACAGCTGTAGTTAACGCCTAAACGTTAAGGGAATACGTGTGTATTTAAGGAATCATTAAGCATCGTGCGCATGACAGGAACTTGACTTCCTCAACTCCAGAAAAATATCCGCACAAAAAAAACAAAGGTAAAAGACAGCAGAAACAATTGTACTTAACGCCTAAATACTATGGAAAGGACGTTATTTAGCCCCTAGAAAAAAAGAACCCATTTACTTTACCACAGAACACAACAGCAAACGACTCCTAAATACATACAATCCTTAAACACATAAACCCAAAACCCCCAAATATAAATCCCTAGCCGCTAATCTTTCATGTCCCGACTCCTAAACGCCCCTGTAAAAACACGTTTTAATATTCCAATCAGCATCTTTCCCCCTCACCCCTAAACAGTAACCACTGAATCCCTTCAGTGTAGTGTTTAGCGGTTTGAGCGGTTTGAGCGGTTTCCAGAGATTCAATATGAATAGCTCTTAGCAGCCTAACTCGTCGCTAGCGAATGCCACTTGAAGCAAACGCTTTAGTGCACCCAGTGTACCGTTAATGCGGCGGTTTAGTAGCGAACCACAAAGAGCAGTCTGTTGTTATTGTAACCAGAGAAGCGACCGAAACTGAAAATCGCTACGTGACCATTTATAAAACCAAGTCCACGGCAATTTGTACGCCGTTTGGGATGCAGCCACATGCAGGAGTTACAGCTAATAAGACAGCTAATTGCTCACCTGATTAGCGAACACTGTACGGTGTACTAGAATGTTCCAGAAGTGGTGTACTATTTAGTTCGGATTATGTAGGGATTTAGGAACAGCAACCATGCATTTGCTGAATAACTGCGTGTCAGCCATGACTGAAAAGATAAAAAAAAGAAAGAAAAAAAACGCCTGACCTACATCTCATCCACGTCATCCTGCTTCCTTAGAATCTGTAAAACACCCTTTTTCAAGTACACACACACACACACACACACACATGCGAATCACACACGGGCATCTTGACGCGTCTGTACGCTGCTATTTGGCTCGGTGTTTATCCGTGTCGTAACAGAGAACGACAGATGAAACAGTTTGATTTCTATTTGCTCCATCTGGCGACGAAAGAACAAATGGAGACGTGCCAAGATGGCTGACTGATGGAAAGAGACGGATCAAGGGAAGACAGGCTGGCAGCATGATGGAAACGGAAGGACAGAAGGGAGAGAGCGAGGAAGAGAAAGGAAAAGGCAAACTCAATTAAATTCAAAACAATTAAACCCCTTAAGCAAACCCGTACTTTCGGCAATATTCTCAACAGCCGCGTCGATAAATTTTTATGGAATTTGAATCGAATTGAATAAAGAGAATCAGTTCCAACTAACAAAAAAATGGGGGGGAAAAAAAACAAAAGCTTCTCATCCAGAAACAGATGTTTTTCTACTTCTTTATTAGGGTCATAAAACTGCAGGATTGTTTGCAATAACAATATCAATAAAGCGTTTCTGAAACGAACAGAGATTAGAGACGATCGGTCGGTCGCTAGTACAGCGAGGGATATGGACAGGGTGAGGGACTTCGAGAATTCGATCCATCATGAACAGTCGATCATTTTTTTATAGCTATTTTTTATATTATATACTTTATATATAACTTTTACTTAGATATGTTTAGTTTGAAGTATTGTACTCAAGTACATTTTAAATCATATCCATTTGAATTTAAATGAAAAATAAACAAACAATTACAATCCGCATTAGCGATTTCTCTCAGCATCATACATTACATTCTAACAGGAGATTTTTTTTTTTGTTTTGGTTTTTTGTTGTTGCATAATTTACATTAGATTCAAGTCATGGATTCTAGTGGTCATTTTTGGTATTGCACTTAAATTTTTGAAGGTGTTGCTTCAGTTAAAAACGAGTTAAAGATGTATATCGTCTTGTCCTTTTTAAAGTACACTAGAATCCCCCACTCCACCCCCTGCTGTAAAAAAAAAAAAAGCTCTGTAAATTTTAAATGAGCTACTTTTTACTTTTCTGGAGTAGATTTTTAAACCGGTAACTTGACATGTACGTAAGTAAAATGACTTACTGTCTCCACCTCTGTGCGTGTGTGTGTGTGTGTGTGTGTGTGTGTGTGTGTGTGTGTGTGTGTGTTATTCCCACAAAAAGTTGACAGTTGAGCTGAAATGGCGCATTGTAATTGAAAAATATACATTCTGGAATCGAGCTGAGAAAGATAAAAAGCGAAACGAGGCGACGACTCGGGTCAAAACGCTCGATTGCATTTACTTCTCTATATTTCAGGAATATTGGTTTTGATATCTGCGCCGATAAAGTTTGTCTGAAATTGGATTGAACGATATAAAGAGAGTCCAAGAGGCAGGATCAAGGACAGAGCCGGGTGAGTCGCTGCATAACACATTAGCATGGCGGCTCTATTATGACTAGCGTAAAGCTATGGGTGGGTGCAGGTGGGATAAGGGACTTATATGAACTGATTTTATAAATGTAAAAGTATTTGTAATTAATATAATTCTCTAAAGCTGCATTGGGAAAAAATTTCCATTGTTGAAAATCTATACAAAGAAAAATTGAATTGAACAGAGGTGGGCATAGGCGCAGCCAATCAGAAGTCTTTCCAGAAATTTTCCAAGATGATGTATAAAATCATATACATAACAACAACAGTAATTTACATCTTATCACAATATGTGCTGACTAACTGCAAAAAGCTGTTTTTGCTCCTTTTTCTTCCACTTTTTGGTACATTTTAAACTGCACTAAATCAACAAAACAAATCCTAAGCTTACTTGATTATTCTAAATATTCGTGAAATAGAATGTCAGAGTACATGTCATCAATTGTGTACATTGAGCCAAATAAGTTTATCTTAGTCTCACCACAGGACATGGTTCCAGTAATTCATGCTCTTGGACAGGTTGTCTTGAGAAGATACTAAAACGGTTGCTGAAATATGAGCGGTGTACTCACTTTTGTGAGATATGAGATCTTATCACATTATTAATTCATTTGTTTAGCTAAAATGAATGTAATCAATTGCCGGCAGTTTCCTAGTAATTCGTCTCCGTAAAGGTGAATATTACATGCTTGTCCAAATGTCAAATGCGATTCTTTTATTTCCGTTAGCCCCGCCCCCAATGTTTTAAAAGGAGGTAAAAATAGTATTAGATGCATGCGTTTAGAAAGATTGAACCTGTTAAAGCGAAAATACCAACCAGTCAACTCTTTAGAAAAGAAAAAAAAAGCCTAAATTGAATATCTTGGTTGTCTACAATTTCAGGAAACTCGTGAAGTGTTTTTTTTATTTCACAATGGCGTGAGTGATTCGGCTGATTGTTCACGGTCGATTGATCATCAGAGCCAGCGATGTTAAAGCCTGCAGGCACTTTCCTGAGCAAAGAGAAGCAAAGTTTCCACAGAAAGGATTTAAAGACAAGAAACCACTGAGCCAAGTGTATAGAAAAAGACATTTATAGACAAAAAAAAAGAAATCCGAGGTACAGTTCAATAGAATAAATGCAACTTTTGTGGAAAGAAATTGAGAACCCTAGTTTGAGGTATTCCGAAAAAGTGGGAAAGATTTAATAAGGAAATTTGAAAGTGCCTCAATCAGCTAGAATTTCCTTGATACTTCATAGAAGATAAGAAGAACCATTTGATTGTTTGTCGTAGCTGTTTATTGATTGTATTTTCCTCCTTGGACTTTTTAGGCCTTGGCTATGCTAGCAGTTATGCTAAGCACAATTATAGTGTAAAATCAGTCCTAAAAAGGAACACGAAGCAACACATCTGTGGTAATGTGGACATTCCGGATGGTTCTGTTTCGTTTCACAATACGATGATAACTTCTCTTTAATCACAGAACTGGTTTGTATTCACTAATATTGGATGTATTGGTACAGCTAGTTCATATCGCTTGATCTGACATTCTGTATAGCTAAAGAGAAAGCTAGTTAGCTGTTAGTTCACTAGAACATTCTGCATGAAGGCTTATTATCATGCAACCCAACAAGTTGACTCAGTGGTCGACGGTTACTCATCTGAAGGACACGATGGTCATTCATGGTGTAGTTCAGTCTGGTTTTCACCGTCAGTATAAAAGAAAAACGTAGCTTACCTGAGCGCTAGCTAAATATCAAATGTTTCTCATGGTTAATTAGCAACAGGCCCGTTTCATCTTCCACAAAGCAAACAGGCGCCATCTTTGAAAATTTGTATTTAGAAAGTAGGTTTAGCGCATCAGCTTTGTCCCAAACCACACTACTACTACTACTAGATATGTTCTTAAGGTACCTGTAAATCCATTTCCTGTATTTATTACTGTACTGGTGCAGATTAGGACACAACCCCACCCTCTCGGTAAACACACTCCACAGTTCACATTCAGAACACGATTCACCTCTCAAGTGATTCTGAAGGGAGCAAGGTGACCCAAATTCCATTCCAATTGAAAATGAACTTGCCTTACACCCTACACCCTACACCCTTCCCCTTGGCAAATCCATCACACAGACAAGAAACAGGACCTTTTTCTACCCTCTTTTCTTTTCTAGTGCAAGTGTATACACACACACACATAGACCATAGTTTAAAGTCAACAAGCCCTTCATGGTGTGTGTGTGTGTGTGTGTGTGTGTGTGTGTGTGTGTGTGTGTGTGTATAAATGTATCTTGCCTTCCTTTAGTGTGACTGTTCCAGCACTGGTCACTATTTGGTTCGATCACATTCTCTTTAGAACAGATCGCATCAGGAAGTGATGTCCAGAACCTCTTCGCCTGCTTCAATTTCGCCTTAATGTCAATCACCTGAAGACAGACAGGAAGAGAGAAAGACAGACAATCAGGCAGACAGACAGATCCTAATCACGATGATTCACATATTTATAATGTGTACAAATGACAAATTCTCAAATTCCTCTCTAAGGGCTATGCTAACTACTTAGACTAGCACACAGGTTACAATAGCAATGGTGTTCTCTTCTCTAGTGACTGTTTCATTGTGTTTCAACGTATGTAATTGGTTTTAAATGAGCCACTTATGCGAGTAAATCACTGTCCCCGTATTCAGAGGGACATGAATCTTTAGACATGATGTTCACATTTAGCAAGTCAAAGTCTGTCACTGAATCATTAATTCATGACTAAAAGATATTCGGCTTTGTCTTTCAGGATGTCAGGGTTTGAATCACTGAATCATTTGAGTCAGTGAAGTGGATCATAGCAGGTCATTGGGGTGCCAGTGGGGTTTATAATAGCGGGTTAGTGGGGTGTATAATAGCGGATCAGTGGTGTGGATCAGTGGAGTGTCACTGGGGTGGACCATAGTTGGGCATTGGGGTAGATCAGTGGGGTGGATTACAGTGGGCCAGTGGGGTGGATCATAGTGGGGCATTGGGGTGGATTAGTGGGGTGGATTATAGTGGGCCAGTGGGGTGGATCATAGTGGGGCATTGGGGTAGATCAATGGGGTGGATTATAGTGGGCCAGTGTGGTGGATCATAGCGGGTCAGTAGAGTGTCAGTGGGGTGTGAGTGGGGTGGATCATAAATGTATAATCAATGCAAATTTGATGGTTTCAGGCAAATTAATTTAAACAAATATTAGTCCTCTTAACTATTTAATAATAATAATAATAATAATAATAATAATAATAATAATAATAATAATGAAGTAATTAAGATGAAATCTGATTGAGATCCAGCACCTTTATGATTGAAACCTCATGCTGTAACAGGTGTGTAAGAATATGAATAGTTGGGTGTAAATATGGCATGTTTATACACACACACACACACACACACACACACACACACACACACACACACA
>JAAIIK010000114.1:2077786-2094020 GCA_014706435.1 Silurus glanis
TGTGTGTGTGTGTGTGTGTGTGTGTGTGTGTGTGTGTGTGTGTGTAACGTAATTAATAGGCCCCTGTGTGGGCTAATTGAGAGCGGGAAAAGGCTATTACCTACATGTCACATGCACTCGTGTCAGTTGTCATGACTCGCTAGCAGACACACAAGACACCGATCCAAATACGCTCCCCATATTCAGTTTGCTGATCCAACCCCAGATGAACCCCGGCGGACAGCCGAATTAACCTTAAATCCACCTCATAATTAACCCCAAGGCCACCTCTAAAGTGACCCCAAATCTACATCTTCATAATTCTATATCCACCTCCGAATAATGTTTAATCGACCTCCAAATATAGCCCCAATCCACTACCAGATATACCCCTATTCCACCACCAAATTACTTCTTAATCAACCACCAAATTACCTCCTAATCCACCAAAAAAGTAACCCCAAACAGTATACAATTATTTTCTAATCCACAGTAACTCCTAATCAACAACCAATTTAACCACAATGTAGCTTGATATATTTCCCCCGAAAACAGTACCAAAATCAACCCCAATCAACCTCCAATCCACTATTAAATTAAAACGTTAAAATAACCCATAATCCTCCACCAAATTGACAACAATCACCCAACAAATTAGCCCCTAATCAGCCCCAAAATTGACCCCCAATCACACCAAATTAGCCCCTGATCAGTCCCATCAACTATGAAATAACCCCAATAAACTATGAAATTAACCCCCAAAGACTCACTAAGTTAACCCCTAATCCATATCCAGATTTACCCCAATTAAGCCCTAAAATAACCCACATATTTCCACCACCGAATAAACCCCAATCACCCAGCAAGTTAACCTCTAATCATGGATGCAACATGCAACAAATTAGCCACTAATCAGCCTCCAAACTAACCCCCCAATCAGCTATAAAATTAACCCACAATCACACACCAAGTTCACCCCTAATCCACCACCAAATTAACCCTAATCAACTTCTAAATTAACCCCAATGCACTATGAAATTAACCTCCAGTTACACCCCACATTAACCCCCAAACCCCAACATAATTAACCCCAATCAAATCCTAAAATAATCCATAATTCACCACAAAAAAATACCCCTAATTAACCCCGATCCACCATGACATTAACCCTCAATCACACACCAAGTTAACACCTATTTAACCTTCTAATTAACATAAATCAACAACCAAAGAATAACCCATAATCCATTACTAATCCTAATTGCCCACCAAGTTAACCCCAATCACTCACCAAAATTTCCTCTAATCAATTCCGATTAACAATTCATTACCCCCTAAAATGACCCCCTAATCCACTCCCTAAGCCTCTCACAGGCAAAATCCAATGCAATACTGAGAAACAATTGGAAAATATACATTTATATATACATGTATTTGGCCATATGAGTAAACACCCTTTTAAATACTGGTTCACTAAATCAGGGACTCAGAATGATTTATCCTCCAGTATTAAAACACACAAAATTACAATTCTTCCAAGATTTTCTCGTACCATGGGTGTCCCATTGAACAGTGCCAGAGAATTAAAGGGAGTGTGGTGCAATGTGGGGTGTGATTAATGCTTTAAGGCAGGTGGGTGCTGGTCCATTTTTGGCTTTGTAGGCAAACATCAGTGTTTCAAATGTGATGTGGGCAGCTACAGGAAGCCAGTGGAGGAAACGTAGCCATGGCATAGTGTGGGTGAACTTGGGAATGTTGACAACAGCTAGTATTCTGGATCGGTTTAGAGGCTGAACATTGTGTGGAGACAGAAGTCGTCCAATAGTCCAGTCTGAAAATGACAAGGGACCGAAAGAGCACATGAGTAGCCACCGAGGACAAAAATAGCAAAAGGAAAAACATATAGAAGCAAGTCAGTTTAGTAGTGAGAAAGAGAAAGAGCATCGGCAGTCCATGGTTACCCCGAGGTTGCATGCACTGACAGATGGTGAGCTCTGAGAGTTCTCCAAAGAGATCACAAGATCTGCACATCGGGGATTAACAGAAGCTCAGTTTTGCTGATGAGCTGCTATCTAGGATCAGCTGAGATCCGTGCAGAGTCTGAAGGAGGACATACAGTGGTATGAAGACCCAAGCGAGGATATGACCTCAGCAGAGATCAGAAAAAAGAAGAGGACCAGACACTGATCCTTGTGGGATACCAGAAAAAAAAAATAGTATTGAGCAGAATATGGATTCCCACCATGACAACTTTTCTCCTGGAATGAAGCAAACCAATTTCATGTTGTGTCAGGAATACGAGGTGGTCTCAAAAAGGTTTCCAGACTAATGGCGATAACTGGTGCTATTCCGACCGTGTGTGTTGCCCACATCTGTGATTTTGACAAGGACAGCAAGTAAGAACAATGAGCAAACATAGAATACTGCATGAAACTGGACAAATCTGCCACAGAGACGTTTGATGTGACATACGTTTGACATATGGTGATGCAGCAACGTGTCATTCGAGCGGAAGAACGCCACCGAAGAGAGATCAGGATCCTCAACGAGCTCCACCCCCAAAAAATGTCCAAACCATTTGGTTACTTGTGCATGATGATCGTCGGAGAGTAATCCACATGATCTCACTTCCGCACCCACCCTAATCACCAGATTTGGCTCCTGCGGACTTTGCCGTTTTCCTGAAGATGAAGCTCGGTTTTTTTTTAACATTGTTGCAGAGATCGGGCGTGAAGGAGGTGCTTGACACGCTTCGGAAAGAAGACTTCCAGGACACGTTCCAGAAGTGGCAGGAACGCTGGGATTGCAGTATTGCTGTGCAAGGGGACTATTTCGAAGGTGATAGTGTGTAAAAACAGATAAATACAGTCATGTAAACAGAGCTAATCTTGAAACCTTTTGATACCACCTCATACTGAGGGTCTCTCAAGCGGCTGGACAAGTCTTGAGTCTTGTGTTTGATGGGACAAAAAGCCAATGAAATTTAATGGAGGATAGAAAGTGATGACAGTTTTCTTAATATAAATTCCCCAAAAATTAAACTGTGACAAAGGCAGAGAAAGACCACAGAATAATCTGAGTGAAATCAGATTTGGGCACGGATTCAGTCTGGTCTAAAGGAAGTGTGAGCGCTGGTAAAACTCACAGGCTCAACAGTGTACTGTAGTGGAGTCTCTATAAACACCACACACCCGGTTAGCATGATTAACAGCAGGCCAGTATGTGTGTGATGGGAACGGAGGGTCGACATCTGGTCACACTGCAGAGTCATGAATCAGACGCTCACAGCCATGTGTGTGTGTGTGTGTGTGTGTGTGTGTGTGTGTGTGTGAACTGCTCAGCCGGAGCCATTTTTTTTTTTATTAGTGTGTGTATTTTAACATTACTGGCCAGAGCCAGTCCAATAGCAGACGGCCAGAGTGTGTGTGTGTGTGTGTGTGTGTGTGTGTGTGTGTGTGTGAGAAAGAGAAAAATGAATCCAAATTGCAGGGTTGGAAGAAGAATAGGAATCGATAGAGTAGGATTTCAGATGGGAAGCGACGTGATGGAGACCTATCACGCGTTATTTAAAACCACTCCGGCGAACGGCATTATTTCGCGCTAAAACGTTTGTTTTTCTCCCATCAGCAGATATTAGCGCCACGGCTTCTTGACCGTCTCGGGATGTTTTTGCTCCGCGATTTGCTCCAAATTGCCGGCGTGTCAACTTTGCGTGTCATATTTATACAGTGTTTATGTACATTTTGACAGCGTCGACTATTTTTGCCCCTTTTTGAAAGCAGCCAAAAAAAACAACAACACGCGCTGTCACCGCACGGCTAGCTTGGGAGCGTGACGGGAAAACGACATTAGCGCTGCATTAGCATGAATCTGGTTATAGTAACTGGGTATGACTCATCACGCTTCAGCCTTTACTGCCTCTCCCCCTAGGGTTGAAACGTCTTTCTAAACTCGTTCACGCCATTTACAGCATTCACAATCGATTCTGTCCATCACACACACACACACACACACACACACACACACACACACATAAGTCAGCAAAAATAGAACAATTTACTTTATCAGAATAGCTACAGTGGTTTGTAAGTGGATGGCCTTTCTGCTAACATCACTGAGTAGGGTGTAGGGTGTAGGGCGTAGGGCATAGGGTGCAGACTACTATGCATAGTGCGCAGTGTAGGAGAAAAAAAAAGTGCTCTCCAGAGTGATAAATCTGAGGCTTTATCCAAAAGCCCATTGATCCGAAACTAATATGAAAGCTGACACGCTACAGAGCTAATCAGTGCTAGCGTTCTGAGCTAATGATCACTGGAGATCATGACAGATGAGTGTGTGTGTGAATATTAAACAAATCTTTTGATAAGATTACCTAACAAGAGAGAGTATACTGAGTGAAATAGAGCGTTCATATGAAACGATCGAATTTTATCACAGGAAGATGAACACTTGTTGCCGGGGCAACTAGGAAATGTATATAGCAGAAACTAGGTGCTAACTGAAAGAATTAGCTAGCTAGCATGGGGCAAAATCAACAGTCAAATTTGAGGTGTCCAGAGAGGATTAGGAAAGTGTTGAGAACTTCGTCATGTGATTGAGCCGGACTTACACCTCGATCCCTAAATTCGCATAAGTACGTTTTTATGATAACAAGCTACACTTTATAGACGAAGGTATCGGGGGACCTGACTTTCCTCGCCATATGTGGTTCCTCACAAGTTATCACAAACCTGAAGGCACAAATGTTCCATCATGATAATGTGCACAAAGCCCGGTCCATGAAGATCTGCTTTACATGGGTTGAACTGGAAGATCTCCTGTGATAGAACTTCAACCCTTGCAAAACTGAATTGGAACACCCCAGACCTCCTCACTAACACCACTGTCTCTGAATTAGCACACATCTTCACAAAATCTAGTGAAACATCTTCCCAGAAGAATGGAGGTCATTATAAAAGCAAATGGAGACTCAATGTAGAATAGGATGTTCACAAAATATGTGAAGTTCTTATGCTAAGGTGACCACAAACTTTGTCCAATAGTGTAAGTAGGTTTTACAATGATAAACATAAACACTGAACATTGCATAGCTTGACTACAAGAGGGAGCCGTTCAAGTAGAAACCTTTTGAATTTGAGTTTAGCATCAAATAGAAAAAAACAAGAGCTAGCGTGATCGGTTTAGGAGCTAAAACACAACCTTTAAGTGTTGGATCGACATTGTAAAGTGGCTATAGTAAACAAGGCCGGGGTATTCCGTCGAAGTTTACCTCAGAAATGTTGTCATCGTTACCATTAACTCATGGAAAACAACTCAAGTTTACGGTCAAGTGTAGTCGAATGTACACTTTTCACTTTAATACTTTCTCTTCTGTCCAAATATTAGCAAGATAACAACTCTGTCCTCGCTACTATTTTCCCCCGTTCTCAATTCCGTACAGAGAGGCTGTTGAAACGTGTCTTTAATTCCGCTTTACAGCATATGGGGACGTCTGTTGTTGAATAAATTCCTCCTATCGGAGTTCCACACGGACCAATTATTCTCTCCGTTCTGATAGCGGCATCTCTCATATGTCTACGGACTCTCGCTGAGGGGGAGGAAGAAGAAGATGACGAAGAAAAAAAAAAGGCTTGTTGGCTTAATGTGTCTGATACTTTATTAAAAAACTACAAAGCGCAAAAAAAGCGACTCCTTGAAAAGAGAAAAAGTTTCATTTCCATTGATGAAGTTGGTGGACAGTTTTTATAAAGTGTCATGTGAATAAAAGAGGAAAATACCCATAAAGTTTTATATATAATGTATATATAAAGCATTAGAAGTAAGACCAGATCAGATGATGAAACATTCTCGCATTCATTGTGTAATCTACACAACACTGACAAAAGTACTGGGACATCTGACTTTTCCAGCCATATGCAGTTTTTTCACCAAAATGTTGTACAGAACATATTTCAAAGTGCTGGCATGAAATTTTGCCTTCACTTGAACTACGAGATCCAGCATGACAATACCCCTGTGCGCCTCCATTAAGATATGCTTCACATGGGATGGACTGGAAGAGCTCCTGCTATTAAACTCTCAACCCTATTGAACAATGAATATGAACACTGACTGCATCCCAGAACCTCCTACATCACTTTACTAACATCCACTGCCTCTGAATGAGCACAAATCTCCACAACATCTAGTGGAACATCTTCCAAGAAACTTATTATAACAGCAATTGTGGAATTGGATGTTCAAAAAGAAGGTCAGGTGTCTACATACATTTTGTCCATGTATATATCAATAGTATTATTATGACTGCAAAAATTGGTATATTTGGATGGATCCCATTAGCAGCATATCCAGTTTGATGCCTGGGCAAACTCGAGGTGGAACTTTTCCAGATCGTAGATGTGCTGATAAAGTCAGAAGAAAAGAAGTTAATAAAAGTTCCATAGCATCAATCGTGACAAGCATCAGCCCGAGGCACAATGTGTTTTGATTTCTCTCAAGAATCTTGTTTAACTAACTTAACTAGCTAGCTAACACTATTGGTGATGCTATTGAACATTTTTAAGGTTGGAGAACCTAAAAGAGGAGAACTTCATGTGGACTGTCGATAAGTGACGAATTTGAAACTGAGAACATGGCTTCTAAAAGTGAAGGTATCTGAGATATGGGTGTATCTGATAGCATATTGCTAGAGCATGGCATGAAAATAGAGAGTGTGTCTGGGTGTGTGTTTTAGGGAGAGGACCTTGACCTTAGAAAATGGCCTCCGTTTACTCTAATTAAATCAGTGCCACACCGGATATGCTTTCCTTCTTGTGTTTGTGTGTGTTTGTGAGATCCTAAGACGTTATTTTTAGGGTAAGGTTATCATTTATTAAATATGATATAATGTCAGGTGAGCTGATGCTAAGTACATAGATGCTTGGGAACAGATAGAAAAACTACAAATGCTACACATTCCTGTCAGAAATCCTGTCAGGTTTGTTAACATCTGAACTGAACATTAGCAGGAAGTATTTAAAATTATTGATAAAACACCTGCCAGATTTACTTGTAATTAACTAGTTTACTAACATTAACTTGACTTTCATGAAAATGTCATCAACTTCTCCCTCATCCACCGATATCTCCTTTCTTAATGAGCGAAACGCTCATCAAATGCTCGCTTTGAACGAGATAACTAGGAGTCAGCAACCAAAGCCGAGCTCCCGGTGGACCGCCAGCCTCTTTCACTCTTCCCAAATGATGTCAGCATGGCGCTGAGCAGGATCAATCCACGGAAAGCTGCAGGGCCTGACGCCATTCCCGGACGCATCCTCAGAGCATGTGCTGAAGAGACGGCGGGGGTCCTAACGGATTTATTCGACCTGTCCCTAGCCTAAGCGATTGTGCCTCACCTGCTTTAAGATCACTTCCATCGTGCCAGTACCAAAAACACTCCACCACAACTTGCCTTAATGATTACCGCCCAGTAGCGCCCACCCCTATCAATACCAACTGCTCTGAGTGGGTGATCCAGGCACACCTTAAAACCTGTGTTCCTGCCACCCTAGACCCACTACTGGACTTTCTGACCAACATGTTCGGGCAGATCACCACTGCTCTTCCACCCTCATCCTTAGTACTGGAGTACCACAAGGCTGTGTGCTGAGTCCCTTTATCTACCCCCTTTTCAAATATGACTGCAATCCTGTATATGGTTCCAACATCATCATAAAGTTTGCAGTCGACACGATGGTGATTAGACTCATCAAGGACAATAATGAGTCAGCGTACCGGGAGAAGGCTGCATTGTGCACCGACAGCAACTTGCTGCTCAACACCAGGAAGACCAAAGAGCTCACCATAGAATTCAGGAACACACACAACCATCCATATCAATGGAGCAGTGGTAGAACGTGCCACCAGCTTTAAACTCCTGGGGATCCACATCTCCGAGGACTGCTCCTGGACGAAAAGCAGCTCCAGGCTGGTCAAAATCTAATCTGGCTCACCAGCACCACAAAAGAATCTTCTTTCTTCAGACATCAAGGTGAACCTCTACTGTTGCACCATTGAGAGCATCCTAAACAGCTGTATTACTAATCTAATTTATACTGTATCATACATACATTCATAACTATATCATGTCATTGAGTATATTATCTTCTGACATGTCTGTCTATGCATAATATTTGCACTGTATATTACTATATATACCATATATTATTACCTACTGCACCTTCTGTACATTAATCACCCTCATCCCTGCATATATGGACCTTATACCCTATTTATCTACTGTTATTTATTGTAAATAGGCCGCTTATGCACTTCTGGGTAGATGCCAGCTGCATTTCATTGGCTCTGTATATGTACCTTGCACAATGACAAAGTAAAATCTAATCAAATCTAATCTAATAACAGTCTGAGGGCGCTGCAGAGGGTGGTGAGAACTTCCGAACGCATTGTGGGAACTTCACTCCTAAAGAATGTTGACATTTACAGGTAACACTGTCTCAGGAAAGCTTACAACACCACAAAGGACTTCTCTCACCTCCTGCCCTCTAGGAGGCGCTACAGGAGCCTCCGGACCAAGACAAGTAGGTTCAGCTTTTTCCTTGCAGCTGTTTTCATGCTGAACTTTGCACCCCAGTAGCACCACATAACCTCCACCCCTCACTGTACTGCACACTGTAATACTCAAGATGGCACTATAATAACCGATTGCACTAAAATAATTTTGTTGCCTTGTGGCGAAACATAATTTAACATTAAAATCTAGTCTAATCTGAAAGAATCCTGTCAGGTTTAAGCATGTCAGTGGATTAGCTAGCAATAGTGTTGGGTTCTTATACCCTCCATGATTTCTAGACACACTTTATTTCTATATATGGGGCAGGACACGCCCACATTTCCATATATGATTATAGCATGTGTAAATGTGTGTGTGTGTGTGTGTGTGGTAACAGTACAACTGCGATAAGATACAGTCTGCGGCTCATGGCGTCTGTGAAGTCCTCCTCGCTTTTGCTAATTGCTAGCTGCTGTGTGATCTCTTCATCACTCTCAAACTCATTAAGCTCCGAAGGCCCCGAGCCGGCGGTTGCCAAATCCTCGCGTCTCGCCCCGGTTGTTGTTTACACGCAGGCAGTGATTCATTACCTGAGGAGGAAGTGACAGCTGTGTGCACACAGACATGCGCCAATTATGCAGATTCTGTTTTGCTCGTTACAGAACAGAGGGACGGGAGGACGGGAGGACAGGAGGACAGGCGGTCTTCGGAGACCACCACGATCCTCGTTTCATTCTCCGTGGCTGTTAGTCACTTGCCCACAGAGTGCAAACTTCAAACGATTGGCTAATGGACAAAGAGTTGCGCAGGCGCGAAGTCCAACTCCATGAGGTAGAAAAGTTGTGGAGAACAAAGATGTTCAAGACGTGGGAAGAAAGGAATGATGTAAAGGGGAAAAATGAAAGATGTAAAAGAAAGAAAGATGTCAAGCTGCTCAGTTAAGCTAAATCTGAGAGCCACCCATGACCTAAGCGACAGCCTCCTTCCTCATCCTTGTCCTCCTCACCTTCCTCATCCTCCTCATCTTCCTCATCCTTATCTTTCTCATCCTTGTCTTAATCTTCCAAGTCCTCATCTTCCTCATTTTTCTCCACATCTTCCTTGTCCTCATCTCCCCCTTATCCTTATCTTCTTCCTTGTCTTCATCATCCTCCCCATCTTACCATTCTCACCTTCCTCATCCTCCCATTCTCATCTTCCTCATCCTCCTATTCTCATCTTGCTTATACTTCCATCCTCATCCTCCCATAATCATCTTTCTCATCCTTCTCATTTTGATCCTTCCCATCCTCATCTTCCTCATCCTCCTCATCCCCCATCCTAATTTTCCTCACCCTGACCATTCTCACCTTCTTCATCCTCCCCATCATTGTCTTCCTCATTCTGCTCATCTTCCACATCCTCATCTCCCCCTTATCCTTATCTTCAGCTTGTCTTATCTTATCTTGTCTTATCTTCATCCTTGTCTCCCCATCTAACCATTCTCATCTTCATTTCCATTTCATTTACTCATCCTCCTATTCTCATCTTCCTCACCCTTCTCATTTGTATCCTTTCTATCTTCATCTTCCTCATCCTCCCCATCTTCATCTTCCTCACCCTGACCATTCCTCACTATCCTTGTCCTTATCCTCATTATCCCCCATCTTTCTCATTCTCTCTATCATTGTCTTCCTCCCCCTCCTCATCTTCCTCATCCTCCCCATCCTCATCTTCCTCATCAACTCCATCCTCATCTTCCTCATTCTCCCCATCCTTATCTTCTTCCTTGTCTTCATCATCCTCCCATTCTCATCTTTCTCATCCTCCCATTCTCATCTTCCTTATACTTCCATCCTCATTCTCCCATTCTCATCTTCCTCATCCTCCCCATCCTTGTCCTTATCCTCATTATCCTCATCCTTCTCATCCTCTCTATGGTTGTCTTCCTCCCCCTTCTCATCTTCCCCATCCTTCCCATCCTTATCTTCCTCATCCTTCCCATCCTTATCTTCCTCATCCTCCCCATCCTCGTCTTACTCATACTCCCCATCCTTGTCTTCCCTTACCTTCTTATCTTTATCATCCTCTTCCTCATACTCCCCACCCTCATCTTCCTCATCCTTATCCTCCTCATCCTCATCGTCCTAGTGCTCCACTTTCTTATTTTCCTCCTCATCCTCTTTTTTTTCTCATCCCAGCTGCATTTCTGAGCCTTTCACACCACTCAACTCTTCACACCAGGGTTTATGACCTTTCTTTGTTGAAGTCGTATTAGTCATGTAGCAACATCCGAATGCCTACATGGTGTGTGTGTGTGTGTGTGTGTGTGTGTGTGTGTGTGTGTGTGTGTGTGCGCGTGTGTGTGTGCGTGCGTGCGTGCTTGAATTTAATACATCGTTGCAGCAGAAATAAAGTAAATAGTGCAAAGGTGAAAATGATTTTCCCGCCTCAGAGCGAGTGACTTCTGCCACACGATTAGCGCTAATCAGCTTGCGTAGAACAGCAGCGGCGTCAAAATAAAACGTTACAACCTCCCTACACCCGCGTCATTTCACACCGCGTTTCGGCCGTGTTTCATTCCAACGTAAAACCTAGTTAGCAGGCGGTATGTTAGCAATTAGCGAGAACGATGTTAGCGGTGTCACAGGATTGCTATTGGATACAAATTAGATTAAAAGAGGAAAAAAAACTTGTTCACTGCAGGAGACAGTAACAGGTGTAGTAACAGGTTGCCATGGTGATGCAGGGTACAGCTCTCACTCACTCATTTCTTTCGGCTTCTCCCATTAGGGGTCGCCACAGCGGACCATCCGCATGTTTGATTTGGTACATGTTTTTACGCTGGATGCACTTCCTAACGCAACCCTCCCCATTTTTCCGGGCTTGGGACCGGCACTAAGGCTTGTGCAACCCTAATGGCTGGGGTTGGTTCCCTGACCGGGGATGGAACCCGGGCCACGGCGGTGAGAGCGCCGCATCCTAACCACTAGACCACCAGGGAACCTTGAATGATGAAACTTGGTGATGTAGGCTACAGCAAACCTGCTAAATAGGAAAGAGAGAGAAGCTAAGCGACAACGCAAATACAGAGGGATTTATTGTAACAGCAATTGAGCTGGAAAATGAAGCTCTAAATGCCACTTATATTTTTTTTTCATTCATTACAAACGACAGAAAGAAAGAAGAAGGCAGCTGTCGGTGTGAGAAAGTGGAGAGAAGTGTGCACTCTGAGCATTTGGTAACTTTTTGTCCCCTTGGCCGAGTCCCTCGCACTCGGAGGACTGGGGAATGCGATCAGGCAGCTTGTCTCGCTCCAAAATCCTGTTTCAGAACGTCGAGCCACAGATGCCATCAAAAGCCCCATCCAGACCGGTGTCTGAATCACATGACCTTGGACCGAATCCTGCTGGGAAATACGAGGAGGGGTAAAGCGGTGCTCACGCCAGCATGGCTCTGATTCAACCCGAGCCACTCTGTCGTCCGTCGCGTCCCGTCGCCTCTCATCCCTCGCCCCGTCCTCCAATCTGCTCGATCCTGCAGCCTCTGTAATTAACAGTCTCTCAGTGGGAGGGACCGAGATTCCGTCTGTGCCAGAACACCAGGACGAGTGCCAGGAATACACACTCATGGCCACTTGACATTTCATCAAGATTTGAGATTTCAGTATGGATTTCTTTAAAAAAAGATATTTCTCTACCTTTAACCCCTCGCCTGCTTTCTGGACTTAAATGAACTTCGGCTGCGTCTCATTCGGGATTCAGCTTTCAGCCTAAATGCTGTCTATCTGGGCTTCAGACTCATGAATATAATCATTAAGAAAAATAGAGAGAGTAAAGAGAGAGAGAGAGAGAGAGAGAGAGAGAGAGAGAGAGAGAGAGAGAGAGAGAGAGAGCAGAGAAAAAAATGAAATAGGCTCCAAAAATTAAATACTTTCCAAGATAAAATACCCTCAGAGATCAAATACCTTGAGAAGAAATACACTTAGAAATAAAACAGCGATTGAAAACAAAACAAAACAAAAATAACCTCGGAGCTGAAATGCCACTCGAAATAAAAGACTTAAACTGATCAAATACCCTCATAAATGAAATACCCCCCAGAGATAAAGTACAACTAGATATAAAATACCCATAGTGATAAAATACCCCTCCAGACATAAAAAATACAAAAAGCAGATAAAAGAAAATACCCTCTGAGCTGAAATACCCCTCGATATAAAAGACTCACGGGTTAAAATACCCTCAGAGATAAGATACAACTAGATATAAAATACCCGAAGACATGAAATACCCTCAGTGATAAAGATGAAGTACCCTCACAGTTAAAAAGCACTCTGGGCTAAAATATGCTCATAGATTAAATACCATAGAGATAAAATACCCTTAGAGATTAAGTACCCCCAGAGATAAAATACAATTAGATATAAAATACCTTTAGAAATGAAATACACTCAGAGTTAAAAAAAAAAATAAAAAATACCCTCAGTGATAAAATACCACTAAATGTTAAGTACCCTCAGAGGTTAAATACCCTCATGGATAAAATACCACTAGATCTAAAATATCCTCGGAGATTAAATACCGTCAGTGACAAAATATCACTAGATATAAAATACCCTCAATTAAAAAATACCCCAGTAATAAAATACCACTAGATCTAAACTACCCTCAGAGAATTAAATACCGTCAGTGACAAAATACCCCTAGATATAAAATACACAATGAAAAAATACCACAGTAATAAAATATCACTAGATCCAAAATACCCTCAGAGATTAAATACCGTCAGTGACAAACTACAACTAGATCTAAAATACCCTCAGAGAATTAAATACCGTCAGTGACAAAATACCCCTAGATATAAAATACACAATGAAAAAATACCACAGTAATAAAATATCAATAGATCTAAAATACCCTCAGAGATTAAATACCGTCAGTGACAAAATACAACTAGATCTAAAATACCCTCAGAGAGTAAATACCGTCAGTAACAAAATACCACTAGATATAAAATACCCTAAATGAAAAAAAGACAAAATACTGCTACAGATGAAATACCTCGCGAGACATAGAGCAATACCTTCAAAAATCCCCTCAATGATGTCTCAGTGATAAAACTCCATCTGAGATACTTTCAGAGATAAATACCATCGAAGCTAAAATTCCCTCAGAGACAACATGCCCTTAGATTGTCTCCACACAGTTTCCTCTAAACATGTCTTCATTTTCTCCACATCCAGGAGACAATTGGGTTTGAAAGATCAATAGATGCCAAAGACTTTTTCGGTCAAAAGTTTGTGGACGACTGATCATAAGATTGGTGCTGGAACAGGTCCCATCCAAAGATGTCCAAAATGCCATATTGTTAAGTCTAGATCTTCTCCAGAACAACGTTTTAGGGGGTGTTGCTGGTATGCAGTGGTTAATACCTACCAAAAGTGGTCTTAGAAAGTACAACTAGTGGCAAAGGCATAGCCACTCATGACTAATTGGACCATGAGCATGTGAAACCATGCTGACTCCTGTCCACCATCTAAAGCTCCTACAAAGAGCCTGAACCAAGAAGCAATAGAAGAACAAGGTCTGATGACTCATGGTTTCTTCGTTCAAAGAGATGGCACCAGGAGCACTGTAGAGAGAAGGTGATTTAGCAGAGACTCTGGTTGATGTTCTTCTGGGTCCCATCTGAACGTTACTTTGATATGTACCACCTACTTAAACAGACCACAAAGAGTTCCTCAGCCTCCGAACGCCGCGGATCTCGATTCGAATGAGCATCTGTGGGACGTGCTGAATAAACAAGTCCAATTCATGGTGGCATTAGCATACAACTGCTGCTAACATCTTAGAGTCAGATTAAACACACACACACACACACACACACACACACACGCACACGCCGTACAAGGTGTAAGCAGGTGGCTTAAATGTTTAATGTCTCTATTTCTTTTTCATTCTTTCTGTCTGTCTGTCTGTCTGTCTTTCTTTCTTACTTCCTTCTTTTAACTACTTTCCTCCATTCTTTCCTTCATTTATTTTTCCCTTCCTTTCACTTTTCTTTTTTCTTTCTTTCTTTTTTTTTTACATTTCCCTAATTCCTTCCTCCCTTTAAATAGTTTTCATAATTTCTCTCTTTCTTTAATTCCTTCCTTCTTCTTAAACACTTATTTACATATTTCTTTCTTTCGTCCTCTCTTCCTTCCTTTAATCCATTGTTTCTTTATTTTCTTAATTTCTTCCTTTCTTCCATTATTGAACTAAAACTTCCTTTCCTGTTTCCTTATTTTAATTAGTTTCTCCTTCCTTCCTTCAACTAGTTTTCTCTTCCTTCCTTCCTTCCTTCCTTCCTTCCTTCCTTCTTTCCTTTCTTTCTTCCACTAGTTTTCTCTTCCTTCCTTCCTTCCTTCCTTTCTTCCTTCCTTCCTTCTTTCCTTCCAACCTTCCTTTCCTCCTTCACCTAGTTTTCTCTTCCTTCTTTCCTTTCCTTCTTTCCTTCCTTCCTTCAATTAGTCAATTAGTTTTCTTTTCCTTCCTTCCTTCCAACCTTCCCTCCTTCCTTCCTTTCTTTAACTAGTTTTCTCTTCCTTCCTTCCTTCAAATAGTTTTCCCTTCCTTCCTTCCTTTCTTCCTTCCTTCCTTCTTTCCTTCCAACCTTCATTTCTTCCTTCACCTAGTTTTCTCTTCCTTCCTTCATTCCTTTCCTTCATTCCTTCCTCCTTCATTTTAAAAGTAAGAAGGATAAAAAGCCAGAATCGTTGGAGAAAGTGTCTCAGTTTGAATCCTAATGCTGCATTACTCAGAGGCATTGATCAGTCTGGAGTAATAATCGATAGTCGGTTAGACGGAGCGATCCCCTTCAGCCCCCCTCGTCCCCCCGGCCCCCAGGGCTCGGAGTGATTGATTAGTAAAGCGTAGCGACGAGGCAGCAGCAGGTCTCCTCCGCTTTTCCCCGAGAGAAATACGGCGGCTCGTCTGAAGCGCAGCTGCTGCTGAAGCGTTCGTAATGAGAGCCACATCAAATATGGACGCGGCGGCCATTAATGAGCGGCGCAGTATAAATAATCCAGGAAACGCTGCTGCGAGTGGCCTGTGCAGCTCCGTCTCTTCTCTCTCTCCGTCCTTGATGCTAGCATGTTAGCACATGCCCTTTAACCTTACACCACCGTGACCTTTAACCCCAACAGCGACACTTCCTGCATCAGGCCGATATTCACTAAACTGCAGCGCTGCTTTTTCCCTCTTCAGAGTCTCAGTCTTTTCTTCTTCCTTTCTTTTTTTTTTTAATAGTTTTGGTTTTCAATTTTTTTCCCATGTGCGCTTTCTTCCATCCTGCCATTTATTTACATTCTTTCTCTTGTTAATTTTTTCTTCCATCCATTCTTTTTTAACCATTTTTTATAATCATTATTTTTCCATTCTTTTTATTTTTGTTTCTTTTCTGTTTGTTTGTCTTTTACATCCATCTTTACATCCATCCATGAATTTTTCTATCCTCTTTTCCAATTAATTTATCTTCCTTTCTTCCTTCATTTTATTCCTTATCCTTATTTTTATAATAGTTTTTCCTTATTTCTTTCCCTCCTTCACATCCTTTGTTCCTTTTTTAATCTTTCACATATTTTTTTTTCCTCTGTAAATCCTTCCTTCACATCTTTCTTTCCTTCCATCATTTGTTCTTTCTTTCTTTCTTTCTTTCTTTCTTTCTTTCTTTCTTTCTTTC